>CP099840.1:30721255-30749809 GCA_030062745.1 Capitulum mitella | reverse complement strand
AAGATTAGTGTCACGTGTAATAAGGTAAATGGTCTCTCTGTTCTGGGAAGAAGCTTGTTTGAGGAGGGCATAAGAAGCTTACAATAAGGCCTTAGCGCTTTTAACGTGGAGCACTTTTTTGGGATCAAATATTTATACATATTTTTTCAAATTCAAGTATTTACAAATATACAAAAACAAAGCCTTAGTGCTGCACCACAGCTCTGACATTTTTAGACTGCTGACGATGATGAGTGTATGTATGAACTCCACATGAAAATCACAAGGCCCCAGCAGCCCAAATTTTCAAGACGCGTGCCGCAACACTTACGCACTGCTGTGCGCCCTGTATCATGAGCGTCGCCGGGCCATTGAACACGGGTAAAGAAGTGAGAAACTTTTCCCGGGTTCCACTCATCCCTCAAATGGTGTCCCATTTTTCTGCCTTATTCTTACAATGTCTACCCTGAATGTTGTGGATTTTCCCGGTTTATTTGCGTTATTCTTCACCGCACCTTTTCACGGGTTTCGGCAATCTTCATGACACGAATTTTATCAAGTGTTTTTAACTGCATTTATCCACCGCTCACCAGACGTTAAGTATTCAGCACACCCGCAAACCGACTGAACCTACCGTGATAACAATCCAACCCACCCGCCAATTTACTTGCAGCGTGCTTCCATGGAAAGGAGGGATTTTGTCTTCATCGCGCAGAATTTGACTAAACCGCAAGACCGTCTATCCCCGTTCGAGAACGCTCCTGCCCACTTTGCCTGAGGCTTGTGTTGTCAGGAAGTCGCAAAAAACTACTGCAATCCATGAAGTTATCAGTGTATGGCAAACATAAACTTTCTTAGCAGAAGTTTATTTACATGCGTAATTTTTGTCAACGCTTGCTGTTTTCCGCCCGTATTACCTCAGGCTCTCAGTTCTAATCTTACGGATATCTAATCTTATAGATATCTAATCTAATCTATATGGCTGATTTTAATCTATGAAGTGCAAATATACTGATAACTTTAAACGACGAATATTAAGTCCCTTAACCAACCATGCTATGGATGGCAGACCTTCCCGTCTAAATTCGTTCATTCACAACTAACTATAACATTTATAAAGCAAACATTGTAACCAGCTATAGTTTGCAACTTGTTGCAAACTAAACACGTGACCCACTACATTCAGAGTAGCGCAGACTGGCAGCGTAATGTTTTTCTAGTTGTCGAGGTAAAGAAGGTGCAACAACGATATTCTGTGGTTCTGGGGTTTCCAAACGGAGAAACTAGTACAGACGGAGAAACTTGTATTTGCTTTAAGATGCTGCGTGAGTGTTTTTTTAAGCCGTATTACCGTGCAACGACTCAACAAAAACTTAAAGAATTTTTCTATGTTGTCAATTACATACGATAAATACCGAGGCTGAAATCTGGTGACCCTGGATCAGGTCAGAGACTACCACCGAAACCCGCCGAAAAACGTCAAGTCTACGGGTCATCAGTGCCTCATCCAGTCTGCGGGAAAGTTACGGATGAAATGGTCGTCTTCCCCAGGTTCTCTCTCTCTCTCTCTCTCTCTCTCTCTCTCTCTCTCTCTCTCTCTCTCTCTCTCTCTCTCTCCCTCTATTTCCCTCTCTCTCCTCTCTCCTTTTCCCTCTCTCTCTCTCTCCCTCTATTTCCCTCTCTCTCCCCCTCTCTCCCCCCTCTCTCTCTGTGACCGTTGTCAATGAGGGGTTCTCCACTTCGCGGGTTAAGCATGCGTTACCGATAAACGCGAACTATGTGTGCTGTGGCAGCACATCGCCTGTTAGATATACGAGACCAACGGGCAAGGAAAACCGCACCCTTCAACAGGGACACATTTCGTTGTTCACGAATGATATAAGCGCGTACTTCTTCGATGGCATAGAATGGTATAGGGATGACAGCAGGTCACAAACGGAGAGAACAAGCTGCCGTCTGTCTGAGCAATGCAAAACCTACACGTAACGTTCATCGGAACTCACCATCGTGCATGTATATTGTCGCTTGATGCCACACCTTTGTTGCTTAACATTCAGTAATCGAAGCCGTCGTACTTTCAATATCCTTGCACCGACGGCGTCCGTCCCACACGTCGTACTTCCAGAGCTGGCGGCCACGGCGCCTCACCTCGGCAGGCAAATTCGCTCACACTGTCAAAGCGGGGGCCTTCCAGGTGACAAACAAGGTTGAGAAGAGCGTGCCGCCTCCCTGTCAGGTGACGGACCGGGTGATGCGGTGGCGGAGTGGCCGCGGCCACCGAACAGCCGTCTCCTGGACTGCTCCCGGCGCCGGCCTGGACCAGGGCACGGGCACGACGTCAGACTTGGCCGCCGAAGGACCGGTCGCCACTGACTCGCTGTCCAGTCGCCAGCTGGCCCCAGCACGCTTTCATTTGGCGATAAAATGAACCGTGCTGTGAAACTGCCGAGATAACTCGTATGTCCATATTTGCACTTGAATTATCTTGGATAAGCCAGAACACATTTTGCACGCAACGAAATGGGATCGAGTCTTGGGAACATGCTAGAGTGCACACCGCCAGGGGAATGTCCTCTTCAGTTTTCGATGTTCTTGCACGGCCCTGCTGGACTTTTTATGGAACTCTTGGTCACTTCCCAGTTCCTACAAATAAAGTAGGGATGCGATTTCTCGTTGCGTTCATGTGGGTTCGTGCCGCCTCTAGACAACGGACCCTTTTCCCAGGGCACGGACGGTGGCTGCCGGGACGTTTCAGCTTATCAATACGTGTTCAAGTGGTCGAACGCGTCGAGCGACCTGTCGTCGACGACGGTCGACACCCATGGCGCGGACGTGAACGACTCGCTGGTGCCGACGCCTGCTGAGCATGATACCGTCCGCACGTTCCACCTGCCGGTGCTCGGCGATCAGAGTTTTAGGGGCGTAGCCAGGATTCCGCCAAAGGGACGGCAAATCGGATCTAGGGGCCCTCGTAACTAATGGGGGCCCCCGCCAAGGGCGGATCCAGGATTTCGTCAAGAGGGGTGGAGGCGAATGGTCAGTGCGGGGCCCCCATTTTTCCCCTTCAGACATGAAAAATGATGTAATTTTGCTTTTTTACCACATAAAATAGCTCAAAAAGTTGAAACGAATCATCTTTTAAGAAAATTTTGCGATTTTTCCCAAAAAAGGCCAAATATGGCGAATGCGGCGAGATTTTAGACGGTTCCGTCCCTCCCTCCATTTGAAATGTCTTGTCTGTATCTGGCCCAGGGGTCCGTCTGTCCCCCCCCATCCCCTAACTTCTGGGGATTTTTTTCGTCAGCTTAGTTTAGGTTTTCTCTTGCAGTTACAGGGACACTTTTGGTGGTCTCGGGCCGTCTGCCGTGCCAGGACCCTATAGTGGTCTCAGGTTTCTTTTACAGTTTCATGTGTCCCGCGGGTCGTCTCAGGCGATCCTTTGGCAGTTTGAAGGGCACCTTGGACAGTCTCAGGAACCCATCTGGTAATTCCAGGGACACTTAAGCCATCTCGGGTTCCCTCCTGTCGCCCCTGGGAAGTTTTTACCGTCGAAGGAGCCCCTCAGACACTAAAAAGGCCCCCTATAAGTCTCTGCCTCGACAGAGGCGCCTCTGGCAACTCTCTAGGTCCTTTGCCCGTTCCAGGAGCAGTCTGGACGTCTCAAGGTCTAGCAGTTTCAGGGGGTCCTCTGGTCGTCTCAGGGGTCCATATTGCTAGAGATTCTAGTAAGCGCAGTCTCAAAGGTCCCTCTCTAGCACCCTCAGTGTACCCCGTGTGGTCCTGGGTACCCCTCTTATAGCCTCTGGGAAACATTTATGCCATCTCAGGGGCCGTCTGGCAGTTACAAAAGACATTTTGGCAATATCAGGGCCCCGTGCAGTGTCATGGGCCCTCTGAACGTCTCTGGTGGTTCCCTTGGCTGTATCAGGGGTCTTCATCTGTTACATGAGGTATATCTGACAGTCTTTTAGGACCCTTCTAGCCGTAACAAGAGGATTTTGTTGGCACTTCAGGGGCCTCACTGGCAGTCTCATGGGGACCTTCCCCGTGCCAGGAGCCCGCTTATTACATTCGGGAACCTTCTGGCCGCCTAGCGCCCCCATAAAACCCAAATACCGTCTCAGAGGCCGTCTTATCTTTGTATCTTATCTTATCCGTCTTATCGTTTTGCCTCGCAGGGGCCCTGCGACCTTTTAGGCAGTCTCAGGGGTACTCTACACAGTACGGGCCCATCTTGCCGTCTCAGAAGCCACCTGACCTTCCTGAGGGCCCCAGACAGCATCAAGAATCCCTCAAGGTTTCAAAAAGGCCAGTGTAGCCCATTTGTGGCTCCTCTCGAAGTTAAGAAGGTCGGTGACAATTCCCCGTTCAGGGCGCCCCTCTGGCTGGTCAGGATCTCCTTATGCCGTGCTAGGCACCCTCTTAAGTTCTTTCCGTCTCAGGTGCCTCTCTGGCAGTTTTAACGGTCTCATGGACTCTTTGCCGAGTTGGGGTCCCTTTCGGTCCCAGGGGACCTTGAAGAGTTTCAACGGCACTTCTTTCCATCCTAGGGGCCATTTTACCGTGTCAGGGCCTCATTAACCCTCCCCGAGGCCTGACTACATCAAGAGCCTTCAGCTTTTCACTCACAAGGCCCCCTTGGGACTCATTCCTCACTTTGGCCGTTTCAGGGGCCCTATTAACCATCTGGCGGTCCCAGGTACACTCTGCCGTGTTGGGGCCTTGTTGTGGTCTCAGGGGCCCTTTGGGAGCTTCAGGGGCCCTCTATGCGTCTCAGAGGTCATCTAACCTTCCAGGAGACCTCCCTGACTGCATCAAGAGCCCGCCAGGTTCTTGTAGATATCCCGTGAAGCTCATACGGGGCCCGTTCGGGGCTCCGTTTAAGTCTCACAGTGGCCCTTTCTCAGGCCTCAGCGTGGTGGGGGGGGGGGGGGGGGCGCGATCGCCCCAATTGCTCCCCTTGGGGTCCGCGCCTGGCTCTCATGATCAGTGACCCCATGTAGTTAAAATTACTGTCGGTTTGTAAAGGGGCCCGCTGAAGTGTAAAAGGGACCCATGCTCGTCTGTAAAGACGTCCCTGCCGACCTGGCGGATGCCTCTTACATCAACAGGGACATCGTTACAGGAAAGCAGGGGCCCGTGAATGATCGTCTGGGTGCCCCTGTTGGCCAGGGGGTCACTGTCTGTCTGTATAGGCCGTATCCGCCTTTAAAGGGTCCGCTCTTGACCTCTAGAGGCAGGGGCAGGGAATTTCCTCCAGACCAAAGGGAGGTCCCTTCAGAGGGTGACAGGGGCCGTTTATGAGCCGACAGGGGGCCCCCCCAGACAAGTAATGAACTCCCCCTACAAGCTGGCAGGGGCCCCTAAACGCTCATTCAGACCACGGGCCTCTCTTCATAGCACACAAAGCCTTCTTCTATGTTCGGAATACGTTTTCCTTAGGTTCGTAAGCCTTCTTTAAAGCTTAAAATATTCTTATTTTGCTTTAACTGTCTGTTTCGGACAGTGCAAGACGCCCTGAGGGTGCCTCACGCTATGCAAAGGACTGGGGCCGAAGGCTCCAGGGGGGCCGGCTCGGCCTCCAGGGGGGAGGCATGGCCTCTTTGGCCCTCCTTGGCCACGGCACTGCAGAGCTTCCTCTGTCTGGCCATGAAGTCGCTATGAAGACGGTGGACGTCGACGACGAAACGTTGCGCAGAATAACCTTTGGCGCCTGCTCACCGGACACCGGAACTGTCCAGAAAATATGCCAGGGCGGAGAGCTTCTGCCGCTGTGTGGTGAACTAGGCGGAACAGTTTGGCAGTGAGCGTGCCAATTTAGTTGCCAACAAATGCGTCGTTTACAAACTTTACCTATACGTTTTTCCTTGGTGATGCTTGGGATCAGAGTCCTCGCTAAGCAGAGCTCATTGCATTTGCTTTGAACCCTGAGCCCGATCGCGTAATTCCAGGCTAACGGCAGATTTTGAAATAGAAATTTCATGCGCCATAGCGTAACACAGCCGTGTGGCATTCAGCATGACCCTGTCCTGCCAAATTTAACAACTGACCCGCTAGCCAGAAATCGAACGCCGAAATCACTGAACCAGGGCGCACGTCATCAGCTCGGCTACCGGGCACGGCTCACGTCTCATACCTGTTCATGCAATGGAGCGTTGGGAGTACATAAGCCCAGCAACATTTTGGACTGGAAACTGTGACCCCTCGGTATCCATGAAAAACAGCAACTTTGGGCGATCAGCATGCTTTAGCTTTCGCCCTACTCCAAAGTTCGATTCAGCATGCTTTTTGTCATAGTCATGCAGCCTAACCTAATCTAACCGAAACCTAGCCTAACGTAGCCTAACCTAACTTAATCAACCTAACCCAGCTTAACCTAACCTAACCAAACGTAACTTAAGTTAACTTAACCCTAAAGTGACCCAACGTCAGTCAAGTAAGCACATTCGAAAAAAACAACATCGATATCGAACTAGCAGAGAACAATAACAATACTGAAGAACTAACAGCGTGCTATCAAAGTTTCATTATGAACAAGTCTAAATACTGAATTTACAAAGTCCCTGAGAGTTCGGAAAGAATGTTTTGTCCAGAAGCAGTACAAACGACCTAAACACAAGACAGAATGACTGGCTGCACTTGCCAGAAGTACAGTCCGAAAATGGGAGGAGAGCTTTATCTTTTAGGGGCGCAAAGAGGTGGAACGCACTTCAGGAGGATGAGAGAGGCTCGTCTTCCGTGCCGAAACTCGAAACCAAAGTGAAGAATGTGCTTACTGAAAATGTAACCTTCGGAGACGTGCGCTGCGTAATCGGATGATATTACACATTACTTCACATTCTAGTATTATGCATGTCTCTGCATATCTAGGCGAGTGCACATCAAGCATTGCATGGATTTTGAAAATATGTAACTGATAGCACAGATGTACCCTACTGTTTACTGAGGCTGTGACTGTATATGCTTTTTGTTGAGTGTCATGATCATCACGGGACGCGCATAATAGGTCAGATTCAATTGAATGCGTATGAAGTGATGGAAAATAAAAACCATGTAGAGTGGAGCGTCTCCGAGATGTAACATGTACATAAATGCATATTTGCATCATGTGACGTATGATTGTGCGCTCAGTGGTATAAAAGTCACGTTTTTTTTTACCAAGAGCCTTGCAGTCTCCTAATTTTCGTGTGTAACGAGACATATATGATATTTTTGAAGCATTACTTCCCCATTATACCTTCCGCAATGAAAATGGATATTTACCTATCGTTAGTATTTTCCATATGAGAAATCGTAAGTTGAACACCGTGTGCGCCCTTGACGTCTTTCGATGTTATTACTAAGCAGTCCAAGAACGCCCGTAAAAAATAGGTCCAGGAGCAAACACATTATTCCCGGATGAGTTATGTGAATGAAGAAGCTAACGCACTGCGAACGTAATCATACGGTTTAAGGAATTGGTCCATCTTATCGTGGAGATTTCATCACCTTGTTTCCAGCGGTTGCGAAGCTATTAGCCTCCGGAAAATGAGGCGACATCGCATACTGCGGTAAATGCACATGGTATCATCTGACATGCATGGTTTCGCACATGCAGGGAGAGCTTTTTCTTTTGTTTTCTCTGTGCATTTTTGGGGGGGCTTTTTGCATCCTTTCTTGGAGCCACAGAGGCGTTTTCCTGTGCGACAAGCCCCTTTTTCACCTTTACTGCGAGTGAGTTCGCGGATTTTTGTGCTCTGCGTGCGCGTTTTGACCCTGGAGTCGGAACCATGCTGTGGAAGCTTGCATCTTATGTGCCATCCACTTCTGCTTCTGTGACTTCTGATTCTGAGGTCACCAGTTTCAGCAGACATTACAGTGGTTATGTGCACAGTTTTCACCTGCTCCTATGATATGGCAACGGTCCTCGGTGTTAGCGCGTCTTGTCAACCACACTGTTGGATTTTTTGCCAAAAAATCGGCCACTGGACAGTACTTGGGGCACTTTCCAGCTGTTCTGCAAACAATGAGCGTGCTAACTCATTCGCATCAAACGGTCGTCGTTTGTCGGATGTATGCCCATGTCCCCGTTTGTCACGGCTCGCACGGATAGGTGTGTATGTGTGTCTGTGTGTGTTCAAGTTTCGGAGTCTCCAGCGCCCGAACGCGCCAGCCGATCGCGACACAGGTGGCACTATCCGGTGCGTCGGCTCTCCAGACAGATTATGGTGTAGGTCTCTAAATGAATCGTGGCATGTGGCACGTGTCACGTGGCGCGAGCCGGACCTCTGCAGAATTCATTTAATCACAAGTATAGGTCACACGGTAGATGCTGTTGACTTAATGTAGATGTTGTTGGTGACGACATGGGCCCACTTGTGAGTACTCGCTTTTGTGGTCGGCACCCACGTGAGATCCGTAGGTGTCCACAAAACGTGGTAGTCCACAAGCACGTGTTTCGCTTTGGACTACGGGGACCTCCCAGTGCTAGAAACAGTGACAAAGGCGGCTGAAATTTGGTAGGTAGGTAGACTAGCACTAAGGCTTTCCTACGGTACCCCCCCCCCCCCTGATGGACATGGTGCAACGAGTCATGTGCAGCGCACGTGCGCCTCTTTTACACTCCTATATTTCTTCCCGGCCAATGGCGGGGACGCAAACAGCGCAGTCTGGTGCGATGATGGCTTGAAAAGGCGGACGGGCAGCTGGGCGATCACTTTCAATGGATTCAGGTCGAAACGGAGGACCAGCTTGCACGTAAAGCGCTAGGTGCCTCAGATTAACGCCCCTCCGTCATTACTGCAAAACCACATCCGCTGGGATGCTGGATATTGGGCCACAGAAGAACGTGATAAGTGGTAGTCGACATATGTGGCTGTTTTGTATATCAATAGCTTCAGCTTGGTGTGTGCGGGACGCACGTGCTGAGGTCTCTGCCTTTCAGGCCTTTGGTTTGGTAACCGTTGATGCTGGAGACGCCAAATCTTGTGGTGGGCTGCAAAATCACAAACGCCCTCCGGGACCAACAAGATTAAATGCATTAGTGGCAAGATGTCATCCATGTGAGCACGCAACTTTCTGCACTTGGGATCCTCCTGTTCGCTGTTTTATATTGCACTGAAGTTTATATTGTTTTATATTGTATGTTTTATATTGCCTCGGGTTCCCCCTGCATTGTCTAGCTCGAGGAAATAAACGACTCTTGCCCGCAGTTCCCCCTTGATAATCTGGTATACCACAACCATATCTCTCTGGATTTGTCTGTGATACATGCTTGGCAGATTCCTTTTTCCCAGTCTGTTTTCATAACTAAAATGCCGCAGGTGACCAACTAGCCTGGTAGCTCGTTTCTGGACGGCTTCAGATGCGTTTTGGTCGATTTTTGAGGTGGAACCCCACAAAGCATTCGCATATTCCATTGAATCTGCAGATGTGGCCTGACGAAGGTTCTCAAGAGGAGCGGTAATGTACGATGGCCCAAGGTGGCAAACGAACGCCTGACCAGCCAAGCATTCTGCTCGCTGTTGCGACAGCAGCAGCCGTCTGCTCATGGAATTTTAGCGTCTGGTCGATGCTCACCCACAAGCCATTCTGTTTATTTCCATTTGCCAGCACAGTGCCGGCCATGTCAGGCACTCCCTGGGTTGGCTCTGCCAAGATGCATGAGCTTACATCTCGTCCTGTTGAGGGGCAGCTGCCATCCTTCAGCCCACATTTGTAAGGTAGTAACATTTGCAGAAGCGTCCTGCCCTCGCCATTGAATACCTCCCGATACGTGTTCGTGCCGTCGGCAGACATCTTTAAATAACTCTTGACAGTATCCGGGAGATCACAGATAAATATAAAAAGTGTATGCCGGAGCACGAAACCAAAATCAAAAGATGGTGACCACACGGCCCTGAGATGTGGGGAGTGTACTATAAGAAGACTGCTATCAGACGACACCTCCATTTTTATGGCCGAGCTACGCGACATTCTTTTAGCACTGAATTATCAAGTTAAACGAGGTACGGAAGGTGTTCATCTGCAATTAGTCATTCTGCGCTGTGCATTCTATCATATCTTGTCATATATTGCCGTTCCGAAACACATATGACTACCAATAAACATTCCAAGACAGTAAACCAAAGAATTGTGCCCCGTTGCGGGTTTAAAAATTTAGTATGGAACGCGGCCTGACCCCAGGTCACGGGTCGAGGGCAGCGGCGGCTCGTGAACCACAAACACGTGAGGCAGAGCGCAAGTGTAGTACCACACTACTTAACAGCTGTGTCTTATTTACGTCGTCTAGCTATGAGGCCGTAAATGATATCCAACTCTCATCAGATCGACGGATCTAAAAGAAACGAAATGTTGCATGACGCATGGCTGTCAGGTTTTGTCTGTTACCTGCGATGAAGCCGCTCACCACATCCTACCACGACGAACTCTCACAGCAAAATGCTCTCGTCCAGCGCCACAGGCGGAAAGTTCCGTCCCATATCAAAGGCAGATGAATGATCGTCACTCCTGGGGGCATATAGTCATTGTGAATCATTTGTGCAGTTCCAAAATATGTATCTAACATTTTAAACTGATACCACATTTAAAACTATCTTAATCAACGGTTGCCTTACCAACACATGCCTTCTTTTACCACTGATGCAGGATGCTCGTGTAGTCGAACATCCTTCTTCGGTAAGCCCGACGGTGGCGCCGCGACAGCGGCTGCCATAGGCAACTACGTCTTGCTGCACATGGGCTCGGTCAGCTGCGTTGGTGGCGGCCCCCGGCGGAAGCCGACATGTAGTTTTGCGGACGTCCACCAGGGGCGCTGCACTACATAGGATTGTTACGTTCGCTGATGCTGTTAGCTGAGTAACTCTAAGGCTTTGCACCGTGAACTGCGCGGGCAGTTGGGTTACGGCATGGCATGGTCACGTATTCAGTTTTATAAACGGTGTTATTATACATACACTGCGTATGATTTTGATCCCACATTTTCCGATATGTTGGGTGAAAACTGCCTCAGTGTCCACTAGTGACGAGCCGCCAGTGGTCTATTGGAATATTTTTGTTTTCCTCTGCGCTTTATGTCGTCCTCGACCGTCTGCTTAAGAACTGGGGGGTTTCCAGCCCCAGTCACCATTCAAAGTAAGAAGTGATACAGCATTAGTATAATTTTGGGTACCATAGCCGTTCTAATTAAGGATATACAAGGTAGCGTGCCGGCAACAAGGGTACTTTAAGGCCCAAACACTGAGGCCATATCTAACAGATAGCGAGCACCGCTACACTATTTACACCTGACAGAATTACGTACAAAGGTTAACATAAGACCTCGAAAAGTACCTCGCTCCAACTAACTACATCTTACAGGTACACAGGTTACCTAGTTCCTACAGAGACCGAGTTTTTCCATTCTGGTGAAGCCAAAATGGAATTCGGCGGTGCTCTTACTGGTTCCGAAGAGCGAATCCGCTCGTGTCGCGGCGTCGGTCGAGTCACAGAATGAACTCGAATAACTCCGGAATGACTCCTCCCTACCGGCAGGCGGGAGCTTTTATACTGCTCTCGCGGTTCCTGGTTCTCGCGCTCTCCACCCCAGGCACCTACTGGTTATGATGGAAATGAGCCGCTACACATGACGGTCGGCTGGTCGACGTCGGGCGCAGCGGCTGAATCTGCTTAGCCTAGCCGCAGCTCCGCACTCGGAACAGAGTCATTAGGCGAGTTTATAAGGGCATTTGGAAAGCTGCCAGATTCCCGGCCAGGTTGGCCGGACTGACCAGCTTTAAAATAAATGCTGATTTAAACTACAGTTGGTTCTGGAAAGGCGTATTCTAACATCATGGGACAGAATGAATGGATTGCAATGCAAACAAACTTGAAATAAAAGGAGGAGAAACCTGGCTTTCTGTACTTTTCTGTACTTTATGCCATGCGTAGTAACCTCGGGGTTTTACAACGAAGGCGCTGATTGGTCGAAGACTGATAAGCTGGAAGCGCAGGAAGGGTGGCAAGGGGCGGAAAAGTCCTTCTTTCGTTGCGCATGTGGTCCTTGTTTAAGATCGTAGCGTCTATGTTTGAAGCGATTTGTGATTTTCGAAACCTAAAAAAAGGTAAGTAGGTTGGTATACGGATTTAGTTAGCTGTAATTTCATGCAAACCAGCATAGGTTGCAGCGTTGTTTAAACTGTCATGTCTAACAACAAGTGAAGGGAACGTGAAGGAAACCCACAACCTCGTGGATGCTTAAACTGGCCAGAAAGGGCCAATCTGGCCGGGAATCTGGCAGTTTTTCAAATGCCCGTATAAACGCGGCTATTGTAAAAGAGGCTCAGATACTAGCTGATTGGTGCGTTGCTACTTGGGTTGCCCAGCGAGCGGCGACTCGTTTCACCGGTCGTGATTCTGTGGCCCGGCGCTCTGGTTGTATTTCCACTGTTTCGATTTCACAGCCAACGCTGCTGTAGCTGGTCGGCCCGATTGCACGCCTGGCTTTGCAGCTGCTGCTGTAACTGGTCGGCCCGATTGCACACTTGGTTTTGCAGCTGCTGTCGTGTCTTGGCGGCTGTGCTGCTGGCGGTTGTGTTGCCGTGCGGCGGCGCTGTCGTCGTGTCTTAGCGGCTGTGCTGCTGGCGATGAATCGTCGTGTCTCTGCTCTTCTTGCCAGGTGCCCGGTGAATATCGTTGTCCTGCGGTCCCTGGGTTGAGCCCGGGTATTTGTTAGTCAACGGCTTCATGGTGCCGCGGCGCCCGTGTGACGTGCCGCGCACGATGGTGCATGCCTGGCCGGACCTTGCATTGCCTGTGCTCTGATTGGTCGTGTGCCCAGTTGCTCCGGGTGGAATGCTGATCCGAGCGCGGCCTGACGTCAGCGGCCAGATGAGGCGCGCGCGACGCTCCTGGCACCCAAGGTTGCGCCCCCCCCCCTCTCCCGTTTGCGGCGATCGACGTGGGGTCAGGGGTCCACGGCGTCCGGCCGCATTCGGGATCCTCGACCGCTGTGTGCGCGTCGGCCTGGTCGCTCGCGGCTAGGAAAATTCCATGAATTGACGATCGTTGGGCTCTCGTTCTGCCGGTCGCCTGGTGGGCCGCCGGCGTCGAGGGAGCGACTTTGTCCCACAAGTCAAGGGGTACAGTTACGGATGCAAATGACGTGAAAAACGCTAGGGTGTGCATTCAAGCAAAATAGACAAAAATCTCACAGGAACAGGAAATTCCTGTCAGACTCTACTGGACCTAAATCTGTACGGAGGGGGTATAACTAGTTACCGTCCGAGCTGTTGAGTCTGACGGTTTCACTTGTCGGGCACCATCCCGCGTCATACTTGCGCCGTCTGCCGGCCTGACAAGGGTGTGTGGACTGCCAGTGTGACTGCTCCTCTTGCGTTCACCTGCGTGGACGTCGTCGTTCCCTTTCTTTCTTTTAGTAAATGACGAAAGGTTTTCATAACCACCGTGCACAGTGGATGACCTTAGTACTGGTCTGAATCTGTATACATTTCATGGCAATAAATTCACTGCATCTCTCATCATTTGTCATTGCTGTTTTTTTTTTATAAACTGGTACAACGTAGATGACTGTATGGCCTTTTACTTGAAAGGAGCATGGTTCTCTCTGACCAGTCTTAGACAATAGGAATTTTGCGCCTTGGGCGATCTTTATCGTGTTTATTTTAGCCGGGCCGGGGGGAGGGTTCATGAAAACATCCTCCGGTTTTCAGAGGTTAGACAGAAAATAAAAAAGCGCAAAGATATGAAGTTTAAGACAATTTTTACACACAATTTTGGCACTTCTACACCCTGTGCTAAATTTCAAACCTAGGGCCACTTCAGTTGAGGCGATTGCCCCCTCCCCCTGAGGTCTGAGAAGGGACCCCTGTCAGACTTAAAAGGAACCCCAAAGGGACCCGTATGAGCGGCCAGTGCTCGCGCCACGCGCTCTCCTCCGTGCCCCTCCGGGAATTTTTGTTCCCAGTTCCCCGCGCAATCCGCAAGGCGCAAGCGTCACTCCCAGATCACTTTTTGGGCTGTTTGCCGCGCCGCGCGTTTAAAGCTCTTTGCGCTCTCGAATTTCGCGTTTGAGTCAGGTTTCGCCTAACATCTGGTCGAATGCACCCCTGGGCCGTCCCAAGATCGCATCGCACCCTTCATTGCAAACAAAATACCTCTTTTTGCTCAAACAAACTTCTGCAGGCCTGTTTTTCAAAAAGAAAACGAAATGGTGAAATCGAAGGAGCTCTCGTGAAAGCGAAATCCTGGCTATCTTTAGGCGCACCCATTGGTACTGTGGGTCCAGGCTTATAGTGCAAAAATAAAAATAGTCACGAATTTATGGCACCTCAAAGGAGAGTAGTCTAAATCAGAGGAGTTTTTGGTTTGAGAAATAACAGTTGGTAAGGCCTATTCCGCATAAAATGCAAATGCCCTCTGACTGCGCCATGACTTCGCCCCCCCTCCCCATCGTTTTCGAAATAGATACCCCTACTCAGACGTCAGACGCATTTTGAAACTGGTCCTAAGTGACACTTCCTCGTCACTTTTTACGTGCATTCATGGCACGGTAAAGCAGGCGACTGTTACCAGGAAAGCACAACCTTCATGGCTGCAAACCGTGTACTGAGAACCAAGGTTGTTATCGAAATTGCATGCAAAAAGCTGAGCAGCACTTTCTGTCTCGTCCCAGAGTTTTAAGGCGACAGCCGGGGCCGAATCTACCCTCAGCAATGCAATCTGCCCTCTGCTTTGCAAGTTTCAGTAGCAGCTGGTGCATGGCCCACGTGTCCAGCGGCTCACGGGGGTTTCCGGACGTCGGGGTGCCAGGGCCGCTCCTCACCGTCGTCTGGTCTAATCCTCTGATATGCGGCGATACGACCGCCCGGCAGGCCGGCTCGGACGCCTGCTGGAACGTGGGGGTTACCCGGAGACGGCGAAGGACGGAGACCACTGCGCAGCGGACTAAACCACGACATCCTCTGGCGGCCACACGGCGCAAAAACGTTGTCCCCGCCTGGCCCCTGCCTGGCAGGGCAACGCCAGGCAGGCGCAACGCCACTCTCGCGTCGGGACGGACGTAACTGTGCCTGGTGACCATTCAATGATCGGAGTCGCTCCTCGCGACCATTGAACGGACGGAACCGTGTCTCGTGACATCAGGACGGATGCTGACCATCAGCTGCAGCCTGTGTCCGTCACGGTGCGAATGAATCCGAGTGAATGTGAATCCGGACGAGGATATTGAAGACACCAGCGACGGCGGAAAGGGGGGGGGGGGGCGCCGCGTCGCCCCCTTCCCAGCCGTCAGGTTGTAAGGGGCAAAACTCGGACACCCGGTATCGCCAAAAGGCCTTTTGTAACTGTGCGAGGCTCCTGAGACGGCAATATGTTTCTCAGAGACCAATGACCCACTAAAAAGCTAGCAAAAAAGTCTCAAGAAGCTACGAGGGGCAGAGGGGCTCCTGGACAACAGGAACGACACCTCAAGTAGAGGGAGGGACGCAGCCGCCTAAAATCCCACCGTTGTTGTCAAATTTCGGCCACTTTGTAGGGGAACAAAAGGCAACACTTTTTCAAATCAGGTGACTTGTTTGGATTCCGTCACCAACTTTATACAACGAAAAGCACAAAATTATGTCAAATATTCCAGTCAGGACCTTAGCAGATCAACGTTTTTTTTCATATCTGAAAGCAAAACATGGGGTCAAGGCAGGGGCGTAGCCAGGATTCCGCCCACGGGGAGGCCAAATCGGATCAAGGGGACCTTCGCCAAAGACGGATGCAGGATTTCGCCAAAGGCGGGGGAAGTGGGTGGGGGTGGAGGCGTGTGATCTGCGTGCAGCCCCCATTTTTTGACCTTCAGATATGAAAAATGACGCAACTTTGCTTTTTACCATATAAAATAACCAAAACATTTAAACGCGTCATCCCATTCGAGAAAATTCTGCGTTTGGTTCCAGAACAAAGTGGCCGAAATATCACAAAAACGGCGAGATTTTAGGCGGTTTTGTCCCTCCCTCCATTTGGAATGTCGTGTTCGTATCTGGTCCAGGAGACCGTCTGTCCCCTCCTTCATCCCGTAGCTTCTGGGGATTTTTTTGCCAGCCTAGTTTAGGTTCCCTCTTAGGGCACAGAGGCACTTTTGGTGGTCTCGGGCCGTCTGCCGTGCCAGGACCCTCTACAAGTCTCAGGCTCCTTTTACAGTTTCACGTGTTCCGCGGGACGTCTCAAGCGCTCCTGTGGCAGTTTCAGGGGTGCTTGGGATTGAACCGACGACCACGTGGTGCACAGTACATTCATGGGCTGGTTCATGCAGAGGTTATTTTCTGTCAAAAGAAAAAAAATAGTTCGTACCCACGCTACTCAGGTCCCTTAAATGAAAAACCATGGCGTGCGAAGTGCTCTTGTGTTCAGCTTGTCGTCCTTTCGATCCACCAGAGCATCCAGGAATGACAGCTGACCGTTTGTTAGAGCTTCATGGTGAACTGGACGTTTATGCACCACTTGGATGCTAGTGGAAACGGCTGAGTGCCTTCCACCATGGGACTGTATTAAAAAACTGTCGTTCACACAAATCTCCACCAGACGGTTTCTTCGGGATGTTCCGTATAGGCGTTTCAAAGATGACACATAGTCGACGTAGGCTCATGGCTGCCCCGTCTTTTTGTTTCTCGTGCTGATTTAAGCAGCGGATATATCTGCACTCCAAGCAGGCAGTGAGCAGGTCTTTGATACTGTCCAACGTCCAGCTCTGTCATTTGGAAGAAGGTGTTATCTGTGGCCAGCTTTTCACAAACAACTTCCACAGTTTTCTTGACCGGCGTTTTTGTGAAGAGAGAAAACATCACAGTTGACCATGATGTTTGACTGGTTTACTTGGATGCAATCAAGCAGTTTGACGACTGACGTGGTGTCAGCGGTGATCGGCTGCTTCTTGCCGAGTACCAGAGTTGATCAAATCAAGTCTGGTATATAGATAGATCAAAAAAAAGAAGACAGATCTTGGTCAAATAGACTGCCGTCTTGAACGGCGGTGAATCATTGACGCAGGTGATGAGCCTGAGAGGTGTTCCCTCTTTCTTGTTTTCGGGAACGCCATGCAAACGAGGAGCCGCAATATTGGACGGTTTCAGATTCTTCGCCAGTCCACCAGACATTGCACCAGCCTTGTTGAGTCTATCGACGGCGGCTTTGAAATACTTGTGTTTAAAGATGGTCCGATCTTTGGTTAACATACGCCAGATTGTCGAGCACCCACTGAACTGTCACTGTCGAAGGCTTCTCAAGTCGTGCCGAAATACTTGAGCTTCTTTTGAGATAAAACCGTTATCCTCATGCACACTCCAAAACAGCATACCAACAGCTTAAAAGTGTCACCGCTAACACATATCATAACGCTCCTAAGACGTTTGTCATTCGATTAAGACCGTCGCTGTAACGTTATTTGTTCATGATGTCGTCGGGAAAGAGATCATAGGTCAGTGACTCGCCAAGGTGCTGGCCCCAGACCTGCAGAAAATATGTAAAAACATTTAAAACTTACTTCCCGAGCGATCGGAGCCGTCGTTCTGGGGAAACCTCCAAAGAACCTCAGGATTTGCAGCCCCTCCCTCCCCGTGCACGCGGATGCAAGGAATATAAAAGTCATAGAATTTTTCTAAAAGGAAATGAAGCTTCAGAAAAAAACATAAACATAGCTGAATCCACAAGCATCTGAAACAAGTTTTGTGTTCTCTATGAGGAAACCAGGACATGCGGGTAGGCAAGGTTTCCCTATGGAAACTCGACCTTCCCCCCAGTTTTCGCCTGTATCCTCCAGAGAGCACGTTCCAATCCCTGGAGTAGGTGCAACGCAGAAGCGATGGGATACGTAATGAAACTGCAGTGCTTACCTCTGTCAAGGACTATGGCTATTGATTTCGATTGAAAATCGTAGCGTATTGCATTAAGCTCCGATGAGTAGCCAAATGCACCGCCTTTGGTACAGAAAGCCGAGCGTTTGTATGCTACGGTTTAGCAACTAAATTAAACCTGAAGACGTAGTGCGCAGTGCGGAGCATACTGGACATTCATCCACATTTAACCAGAATGGGTCCAGACGAGACTCGCAACATCATAGGTTCCAATACTCCTAGTCTGTTTTTGACTACTGCCTAGTCTGTTAATGCCGAGATGGATGTCCGGCACTCCATATTTTCCCTTTGAGGTCTACGCCCGTCGTTATTTATCTTGTTCGACGTTTTGTGTTCGTTGGTTTGCTTGCAACACCTCTCCATTTGGTATCATACGGTATTATGTCCTGTAATCGAACGACGCATGCCAATGAGTTTGGTTCCAATTCTAAGAAAATAGCTGATTTGGGACCATTATGACTTACAACTGTACCAAGGGGTGCTATTGGCTATGCATAAGGCGAGCAGTTGCGAAAACGATCATTTTCAAGGCAAAAAGACCCGTTTTGAAAAAGGTAAATTCTCTGGAAGTAGACCACTTGATAATGAGGCAGTCATGGTTCCTGGGGTAAGGCCGCATAAAACATATATTTTTCTTAAACCACTTTTTTTCCTTTCTCCAGCGTACTCCCTATCCCACTCCTTTTCTCTCATATTTCAACGGCATTTTTGGAGTTTTTCCCTATTCGGTGTTGTCGCAGCAAAAAAATGCTATCAGCACATATCACTTGCATACACTACCACTGGTGAATCAAGCAGACGAAAAATTGGAAGACGAAGCATTTTTGCAGTGACTGCATTTGGAAGAATCTTACGTCTCCACAGAAAACCCCGTATTGATTTTATTAGCTTACATACCTATTCTACATGTTTATTTCATTAATCTTCATAACGCTGTGTTTCTGTTCACTACAACTAGTGATACAGACGTCGCTGAAAAATGGATGGACAAGGGATCTTTGCAATGGCTTCGCATTTGAGAAATGTTTCATCTCCTAAAAAACTGCATTAATTTTTACGATTTCGAGCATTCCAACTTCCCTTTTCCCTCCCCAGTTAACGCAAGAGACGAGGCTTTGGTGAATGGGTGTGAATAAAAAAGGGTATGAAGAGAAAGCTGAATAAATTTTCTTTTAGACCAGAGAGGGGTAATCTCCTCGACAGTCGAGCGACGCTGGGATGTTTTACCAGTCTTTAACGACGTCTGCCGCAGTGTCACGTGCAGAGTGTCACGTCTGCCACGTCACGTCCGTCGGTCCGGGCTGGTCAGCTGCAGACGTCAGCTGGAGCTTTGTGGTCGATTGTCGAACGGCAGACACTGCGCGGACGGCTAGCCACGAAATGCCAGCCTTCATCGTCCCGGCTACCGAGCACTGTTCTTCCCGAGGTTGGACATCACGTCTTACCGCGGAAGACAATGCGCGCAAAGCAGCCGTATCACCGCAGATCGGACCCCGTCTAGTCTAGAACATTCCTTGATAGTTCTATACGCCATTTCGGCTGGAGGATAGCTTCCTTTGATCGATTTATGAGTGAGAAAGCGGCCAAAGTCAGAAACGAGGGGTAACAATCCAGGAGCCAAGATTATATACTTATTGTACAGAAAATAGAGGTCGCGCAAGTTCTCCGTGACACCTCGTATCCTGTTGGCTCGCGAATATTGAAACCGTTCGAGTGATCTGTGGTTTTCATCGACTGACACTCGTACAATTTGACTGGCCATTTGAATTTCCAACATTATAATCATCTACCTTTATAGCGCTTGTTGGGCTGTCAGTGTGTGCTGGGCTTACGCTTTCAGAAAACTGTACAAGAATTTCCGTCATTTGGCAATTTCTAAAGTTGGCACAACATATGCCAAATCCACTCCCCGCCCAATTCCAGGTCGTGTAGACGTATCATGGGCAATGGCGAATGGCAATACAATGCATCACCACGCTCGCTTCTACGTCTCTGACGGGCTAGGAGATTGTGAAATTTGCTAATGGTTCACAGATTGCGGAAAATTTTGCTCATCTAATTTTGTTTCAATAAGAGCAAGTGTGCTTCCAATATTTAATGCAGCAAATTGTTCCTGGTCATCTACTCTCTTTTCTGCAGTTACGCTGTTTATATTCACATAAGAAGTTCAAGTGGTCCATCCGGCTGAACTGGACCTGGATAAGTCTTCATAGGCGGCGGAAGGGGGGGGGGGGGGTAGGAGGGGCAGATGTTCCCCATCCATAAAAGTGGAGCTGGCAAATATATCACTTTGCTCACCCCCAAAAAAACTGATGAGGCCCGAACTTGTGGAAAGGCCCTCAAAATGGGTTTAAGGACGCAGCCAGCCACAAATTTCGAGGAGAGAGATTCTCGCCCAATGGTAGGCTCTCTCACTTCATGAGGGCCTCCTGAACAGTGGGGCCTTCCGAAGGCTGGACGGGACCCCAAAGGCCGGCAGGGGGTCCTACGGACCGGCAAGAGTCCGTAAAGGCCGGTAGGGGGCCCCATATCTGCCTGTAGATGGCCCCCTAAAAGCAAGTAGGGGCTCCTGCATGCCGACAGTGGGCCACCTACAGGAAGGCAGGGGGCGTTATAGACCGGCAGGGGCCCCTTCAGGCCGGCAGGGGCCTCACAGGACAGCAGTGGTTTCCCCCACCCGCCAGCAGGCGCTCTTCAAAGGCTGACAGGGCCCCACAAGCCGGCAGGCGGCCCTACAGACCGGCAGGTGGTCCCTGCGGGCCAACAGCGGACCACTACAGGCCGGCAGGGGACCTCAGCATGCTGGCACGGGGGCCCCACAGGCCGGCAAAAGGCCTTCTACAGGCTGACAGGAGTCCCTACATGGTCTTGTATCTACATATCTCATCTTTCGTCTGCCCTTGTCTACCTTTCTTAAAGCATTTTAGCGATAGCTCCAGTTTTTTATAAGAGTAATTTGCTAACTTCGGTGGGGCAGCCCCTCCGCAAACATTGCTTTCGGGAAGTCCTGGGACCTCTAGGACTTCCCCTGACTGCGCCTCTGACAAAACTATGGACTTCAGATGTATGACCAGAGGGTCCCTGGCCACTCCAGGAACTCATGTGTTCTCAGTAACTGACCAGACCAAAAGCCCGTAACATATTCGGGGCCCTTTGAAAGTCACAGGCTCCAACGCGACTTCATAGCAGTCAAGGCCCCCTGACTTCCAGTGGTCCCCGAATACACTAGGCCCCTAGGCCTGGCCGCAAGCCCTGACTTTCATAGTGCCGCCGAACACACTATGGGATCCTGGTGAAGACTAAAGACCCTCCAGATATGTAGAGGGCATTCCAAAGGGCGCATTCCAATGGACTCTCGGTGTCTCTGAGAGCCCTTTGACATTCAGGGGCCCCAAAGGACCCCATACAGCCGTAGGAGCGCCTGACCTCCAACAGGCCCCAAAATACAATGGGGTCTCTGCAGTGGCGTGCCCAGGAATTCGTCCGAGGGAGGATCAGAGGAGGTCAAGGTTGCCCTTCTGGCCAAGGGGACTTTCTTCGTAGCTTAACCCGTCCCCGACTGGGGGGGGGGCAGTTGACTGCCCCCCCTGAGGTTTTTCTGGGATTGCGAGAGAACCAACAAACACAGAGTCACGAAACTTTGTGTACCTTTTGCTTCATCAATTTTACGTCTCGTGTCAAACTTTTGACCTCAGGTCAGGTCAAGTGCCTGACCTAAGTCAGGTCAAACAGACCTATGTCAGAAAAAGTTTAGCGCCCTCTAACTTTTTCGCAAAACAAGATATCTCAATAATACTTTCAGCGATTAGTGATCGTGATGGATGCAACAAATCTGCTATCTCAGATTTTTCGGAATTTTCCGGGTCATTGACCTAAGGTCAAGCCCATTTTTAAGACATATCCCCGTTTTTTTCTGAAATTGACGGAATATTTCATCACATTTTTAGTGTGGAGTGAAGCAGACATCTAGTTACTGTCATTAGGCAAAGTATCAGTGACTTCCAGCCATTGACCTGAGGTTAGGTCACGAATAACTGAAGTGGGCCAAAATGTACCACCGTCAAAATCGACGATGAATTACTCAGAATGGGTAGAAAATGGCAGAACTAGCTTGCACAGACGTAAGTAATATCAGGAACCTGAAAAAGTTTGAAAAAGTAGCATATTTTGGAAATAAACAGGCTCTCGCGAATAAAGCTCCGCCAACTTTGTAGATTGGCAACTAATCAATTTTTCCAAAATTTAAGCATGAGAAACCATCACAAGAACCACAAAGATCAATAAAATTTACATAGATTGTCTTTTTTCGCAAAAATAAAGGAACGCTAAAATTAGTTCCCGTCAATTTGGTACCGCATACGGCAGCGGCGCACAGTGACGCCTGACGGGAGAATTAGGGTGTCTTTAACTCAACGTTTCGGCGTATATATTGAACAAATCTGGGGAAATTAGACGTGTATCGGCATCCGCAGACATTTACTTGTGCGCTAGTTCCTTTACCTATGCGTTATTAGTCACAGCCCTTGAGATTCAGGCCATTTCTCGGTGTCATGCAATCGGCTATGAGAAAATATATATAGGGCGTAAATTGGCTTACATATTATCTAAAACTAAAAATGAGACCAGTTTCGAGCTCTACTCGTGACGGGCTTTCCAACGGTATGCTTATTTTTATCGTGCGACCAACCGTTCGTGAGTTAGAGGGGGGGGGGCAGTCAACTGCCCCCCCCCAGTCGCCGGTGTTCGGGACGGACCGACGGTCGTGCGCGGGTTAAGAAGCCCCGCTTTTATGCGGGGGCCCTTTTTAGGCTCAAGGTCCTATTTTGATGCCCCAGTGGCCAGTAGCGTACCCGGAATTTCCTTCAGGAGGGTGCCAGATCTGGTCAAGGGGACCATTCCAGCTAATGTGATCCCTCTCCATGGCTTAGGATGTTATTAATTTTGGATTTGGGGGCCCTTCTTAGGCCCGAGGCGCAATTTTATGTCTCGGGGTCCGTTTTTGACGTTTCGGGAGCCCTATGGGCGCCTTAAACTGCCAAAAAGTAGTTGGGTCTTCGGATCCAGGGGACTCCCACCACCTCCAGGGGGCATGACCTCAATCTCCCCCTCCCTTGGGTAAACCACCGGATCCTGTTCAAGTCCAGACGCTCTTCACATATGTAGATGGGCCTCTGGAAAGGGCCAGGAGCCGATTGGAAGCCAGGCGCCCTGATTTTCGATGCCGTCTTCAGAAAATCCTGCTCATATCTAGAGTTTCTGGATCTGGCCAGGGGCAGGAGCCTTGGTGCATTCGAAGGCCCATTAAAAGCCAGGGGCTCGGGGCCAGTGCTCTATTAGTCACTTATCGCAGACCAGGATAGTCCACGATTACCTGTAGGCAATCCGCCTCATAAGGTCTTTGTTAGCTGCAAACTATCTTAACCTTGTTCCCGGAGGGCCAGACGGCATAGCCGATTTTCTTTAAGAGGGGGCAATTCGGTCTCCCTGAGGCCCCGAGAACCACTCATCCGATTTCATCGTAACAAACGGCAATCGATTTGCCATGACATAAGCTACGTTTATATAAAAAAAGGTTTCAAAATTTAGAAAAGGATGGATACAGAGGGGCGAAAATTCGAAATGGGGAACATTTTTGGACTTGCTATTACTCTGTTATTTATGCACCGATTTTGATGACACTGGCATCGATCCAGAGATTATGAATGGGACTTTTACCACTTGCCAATACATTTAAAATTTTCATAAAATTCATACACGCTCGCAGGATTTTGAAAATAGAAGGATTAAATTTTTAAAAACTGAATTAACAAAAAAGTTAAAAACACTTCATTACCCTCTATTAGTCAGATTATGGTTAAGGAATCCAAATCGCATTAGACTGTTTGCATAATGCTAGCATAAGCGGTGCCAACGACATGAAAAAGGAACACTGTCATGGTCACATGTTCATCAGGTCAACTTGCAACCTTTGACCTAAAGATGACCTCCAGTGAGCTTAGATTTACTTGGAATGATCCTGAGTGCATTCCATATTGGCTGAAAGTGTTTTCAAACATTCGAATTCACTCCATTTTTAAATTTCCATTTTACTGCTGTTGTGACAGTGACATTTTAGTTCCGTGATCCGACCTAATATCAACCTGAAACGTGGTACACAAGCAGAGGGGATCCTTTTACATCATGTACATTGTGGATTTGGCGTTTGAAAAAATAGCACCAAAATTATTAGTATGAAGCCAAATTTTGAATTTTTTCTTGACCTGACCTTGGGAAGTGACCTCAGATTGACAGCATTGTATTTGTACGCTTGCCCAATATTTCTCTACACATCCATATAAAGTTTTAAGTTATGTCTTAAAAACGCTATTTTTTCGGCAGTCATTTTCCTTTTACCCTCAACAGCGCTAAAAATGGCCTGAAGGGCCTCTGCAAAACGTTGCCTGGCTCTGCCCCAGAAAAAATGGAATTACGAAGTTTTGTTACACTACGTAGAAAAGACAGCTAGGAAAATACATCTTACATCTTTACAGTTTCATACAGCTGAGTCAAAAATCCTGGAACTGGCAAGCAAAAACCAGAGGGGGCGGGTTTAGCCACCCCCACCCCTGCCGGGAACGAGGTTAACGCTAATGGCCTACGGCGAGAATGATGCCTCGCCAGGGAACGACACTAACGAATGTTGTAGACGGGGGGCATAACCTTCACGCCGCTCTTGAATGTCAAAAGGCGTGACGTAATCGAGGAGCCCTGCAGGCAGGCCGCAGTGTTCTTGCGCGCCCGCCAATCAGGCCATTTTATGTGGCAGAGTTCGTACATACATATGCGCACCGTCGAGAACACCGCGCAGGGGAGCGATCAGAGCTTCCTGCGGGAAGTGTAGCCCAGTCTTAGCTGTGTATGACGCTAAGCCGTATCGACGGTCTGTGAGCAGCACTGGGACGAAACCTCCGGGTTGATCTGAGCCGCTCCGAGACGCGCTGTGACCCTCTGCAAGCGCTCGGAATGGCGGCAGATGGCGCTGACTCATGGTGCAGACCATCCGTCGGTCGAGTAGCAGGTCTATCTGCGCTATATAAGGCGCGACTGGGTCTCTCTCTGCCCAGTCACCGCCGGGCAACGCGGTCGACCGAGCTGCAACGGCGGGGTCTTCCGTGCTGACCGGTAAGAAGTCCGCCCGGAGAGCGCGCTGCAGCAACCCAACCGCCCCGAGATGTCTGCCCGCGCCGCGATGGTGGCCACGCTGCTGGCGCTGCTGATCCCCACCAGCGCCGGCCTGGTCAGCGTGGTCAGCAAGCCGCTCAACGTGGCCGCCTTCAACGTGCAGAGGTTCGGCACCTCCAAGATGAGCAATCCCGCCGTGAGGGACGTCCTTGTCAGGGTGAGCGGTGAGCTGTTGCCGGTTTTGTGATGCGAACATAGCTCTGATTTTTGCTGGCGTGTTGTTTGGTTCGCTTAATTTTTCTTTTTTTCGCGTTAATATACCGATATTTTTTACACGCATGGCACTCTGAAGTTCACCTTTTTATTTTTACATGGATCCATTTAGCGATCTGGCCAATTCATTTGCGATGTAAAATCTTGAGGCTTGGAATTTTGCGTTGACACCAATGGTACAGATGACCAATCTAAACAATTGAGGGAGAGCCTTGTCGATTCATCGTAGAAAGAAATTAAATTACTTTGCGAAACGAATATCAAAAAAGTAATCTAAACGAGCTCATTGGCCGAGAACGTCCACAACGTCCAAAGCCATTTTTGTTTTCTGTTTCTCGATGTCAGACATTTTTTATTGGATACAGGCGGAAAACATCGTCACACAAATCCGACAGTCGGCACCGCCTCTACACCGAAGGGGATTTCCACTCGCGAGATCCCCACACTGCCGTGTCCGCAACGAATGTTTAGCCTTATCTCTCCATCACTGATGTTGGATGGTTCCCCTCAAACGGCCAGAAAAAATTCAAAGTTGTCTGTTTTAAATCGCGTTTTTCTTTAACGAAAAAGCTTTATCTGAGATTTAACTAAAAAGATTTAATTATCTTTTTTGTTTTTATTCATTTGTTTTTCGTTTTTTTTTTGCTCAACAAGATTAAGTTCGAAAATAAAGAAAAAAATATTCCAATGAATAAGTAAAAACTTTAACAACATAATACGAGATTCCCACTTCCACGTGAGTGGTAGCGGTTTGGGCACATAATGATCTTCACTCTCCAGGCAGCACTGAATCTCAATTGCACACATGTTGGTTAACGAAATTTCGATGCAAACATAAGGACAACGTCAACCACAGCAGCACGAAAAAGTAGTGCAATCCCAAATCAAGCTGTTATCCTTAGCATTCTGAACATCAGGACGCTTAAAATACGGCAATGATTAAGCGCAAATCGCACAAAATTGAGGTCAGGTCAAAGGAAAAATGAAACGATTTTGGCACAATAAGAGTCTAATCTGCCGCCCCACCGATTAAGCAGCTTTATTTTTCGTGACTGGACTGGACTGGACCGTGGCCAGCTCTGCAAATGCGACGAGATCGCTGCTTTTCGCACCACTTCGAGTTGAGGCACAGCTGTTTTTATTGACTTCTCATTTTGCGCGGCCTAAAGACATACACGTAGCCAGGATTTCACCAAGGAGAGGGCCAGAATAAGCTTAAACCCCATCTCAGTCAAAAAGTCTTCATATTTCGGCCACTTTATTTTGAGTCCCGGAATTTCTTTATTTATTTTCATTCTTGATTTGTAAAGAAACGTTAAAATTTTCAACCACAAGCAGTGGCGCAGCCAAAGGGAAAGCCTCTTCCCGTCAGGTTTTTAGAGGCCCAGTGATTCGGGCGCTGGCTTACCGACCCCCTGAAAAAGTCATGAATCCTCTCCCGAAAAAATGGCTTGCAATTTTTTGCTTATTTCGTTTCGTGCGAAAATATTGAGAGAAGACCCAGGAACGCATAAAGAAGATTCTACTCATTGGGGATCAAAATAACCCACTTTCAGGTTAAAAGAGCCCACTTCTGGACCAAAGATGCTCCTACTTGGGCAGCAAGGGCCTCTTTATAAAAAAAGGCCCTTCCTTGGACAAAAACGGCCCAAGTGTGTAAAAAGGTTGATTTCTCAAGCAAAAAAGCGTAAATGGAATAGAAAAGGACTCACTTTTGGGACAGGAAAAAGACTAACCTTAAATCAGAACAAACTGTAACAAAGTTCACGTCCTGGCTTTAAAGTCCCCGTATCAGAAAAGCTTCAAATTTCAATGTTTGCTAAATTGTTTTCTAAATCGTAAAGGTTTCCCTTCAAAACGCCTTCGATTTGGAGGCCTGTCTAAGGCTACCAGATGCATACAACTCTAGTTCTCGGAGTCGGCACCGAAGGGAATCAGACAAAGACGTCTGAGAAAGCATTAACGCCTCAGGTACATCAATCGTGCCGCAGTGCCGGTAGGTGAATCATATCCGTAATGTTAAACGATACTTCCTGTTTCTAATCTTGAAATAGCTTACATCTGCGGAAACTTCTGAGCTCTTACATCCGCCTTACATTAGACAGTTCTACGAATTCCGTGCGTACTCACGCTCGTTCATTGGCTAAAGCCCAGTCTTTCCAGAATATTCGGATAGCAAAACGCCTCCTGATTGGCTGTATATGATATCATAATTGCACCATCCCCTATCATCATTTCCGGTCGTAGGTAGTATATAAGCAAGGCCGGTTTTCGCTCAATAGCTATATAGGTATCTATCGACTCAACATGTGGTGGACCCCGTGACGCTCTTGACGTAATGAAGTGCTAGTGCTGTGAGTGGTCAGTGTTTGACGTAAGGAATATAGGTGGCAGAAGTGGAAACTCTGTGTGTCTGAAGAATAAACAAAGAATTGGCAAGAAGAATTTGCGGAAAGAGAAGTACGAACGAAGAGGAAATTTGGCACAAAAAAATTTGCCAATAGTCAAACTATCACGCCAAGCAGAAAATTGCTACACAAACCCGCTTTGGGATAACACCGGTTCATTTTGCCGAACATGGACCTCGTTTTCGGTATGAGGTCATTTGCCAAGCAAAAGTATTTTGAAAGTTCGAGTGCCTTCTCCTCATAGGAGATGTTTTAATTGTTCTGGGCTCTCTTGAAAAACCGCGGGAGTGCTGGATGACTACAAAACTCTTTGGATAAATCAAGGTTCCTTTGTTATCCCACGCCCTCTAATGTGGGGGTGGCTAGGGCATTTTCGTCCTTCACACAACCAATGGTTACATTTCCTCGTTAAGACCAGAAAGACCTCCCGCCTTTTTTGACAGCACTTTATTGTTTAAAGAAACTTACTTTAAGAAATTTAATTTATTCGCCAAGCCTGATCAAGGTCTTTCGAGAGGAGAAGCGCTTACGTGGCTGACGGCAGAAAATGTGACAACCACACCCAAAAGGTAATAAGCGGGTAAAAGTCGTAAAAGCCGCGTACCTACCCATGGTGCAATTCCACATTTGAGGGTTTTAGTGCCTTAGCAGGGCCACTCGTGAATATCTCAACGACACTTACAATGTTTGCGAAACTGGAGGCCTTATAAATGTTAAAAAGCACATTTTTACCTGTCCGCCCTCCGTCCACAGCGTAGGACACGTCTTGATAACAATACTTAGTCCCTCGTCACAAAATCCTAACTACCTTCCGTCCTAGTTGTGCAAACACCAGGAATGATTCAATGACTGTTGCAAAG
>CP099840.1:29306188-29333168 GCA_030062745.1 Capitulum mitella | reverse complement strand
GTACAAATCTACTGCATGTCCGAGGACAAAGTACGTCAGACGAAATGAAATGTTTGGTCAAGAAATAAGCATTCTTTAACCCTATTCCCGGAGGGCTAGACGGTATGGTCGATTCCCGGCAGAGGGGGGACGGATTGGCCCCCCACCTGAGATCTCGAGAACTACTAGTCCGATTTCCTTGTAACAAACGGCAATCGATTCGCCATGACGTGAACTACACTTTTATAAAAAGAAATGCTCAAAATTTTAAAATGTGTGGATACAGGGGGCAAAAATGTTTAAATAGGGGGTATTTTTGGACTTCTTATGACTCCATTGTTTACCGACCGATTTCAATGAAACTGGCATGAATCGAGAGATTATGGATAGGGCTGTTACCATGGGTACACAAATCTGAAATTTTGAGAAAATTCATGGGGCGTTCACAGGGTTTTAAAAGGAGGAGGATTGGTTTTCTAACAAATGAATGAACAAAACAGGCAAAACACTTTTTCGGCTTCTGCTAGTCATGTTATGCTAAAGAAGTACAAATCGCATCACAATGCTTAATGTTAGCATAGGCGGTGCCAGGGACATGAAAGAGGGGGAACTGTCATGGTCACACGTTCTTCAGATCAACTTGTGACCTTTGACCTTAAATGACCTCCAGTGACCTTGGGGTCACTTGGAATGGTCTAGTGTGCATTTAATATTATCTGTAAACGTTTTCAATCATTTGAATTCACTCTATTTCAAAAATTCCATTTTACGGCTATTGCGATATAGGGAACGGGCACTGACATTTTAGGTCATAGCTCCGTGACCCGACCTGATATCAAGCTGAAACTTGGTACACAAGTGGAGGGCACTCTTCTACGTCATATGTGTTCTGCGTTTGGCATTAAAAAAGACGGCGCCGAAATTATCATAAAAAAACAAATTTTAAATTTTGACCTTGACCTGACCTTGTAAAGTAATCGCAGATGAACAAAATTACATCTGCACATTACCCAGCTATTTAGCTATACACCCATATAAAGTTTTAAGCTCTATCTAAAAAATTCTGTTTTTGGCAGGCATTTTCCTTTTACCCTCAACATGGCCAAAAATGGCCTGAGGTGCCTCCCAAAAACGTTGCCTGGCTCCACCCCGGAGCAAAACAGAATTTTGAAATTTTGTCACGGCGCGTAGAAAGAATAGCTAGGAAAAGTGACCAAGTTTCGTTGAGCTGCGTTAAAAAGCCTAGAATTGCGAAGCAAAAAACCCGAGGGGGGCGGATTCAGCCCCGCCTGCCGGGAATAGGGTTAAATGGTACGGGTACGCTCAAGTTAGCGCATTCTCTTGCATCGCGGGAGCATGGTGCACCTTGTATGTACATAGTGCTTTGTTCGCCACTGGCCGCGCTGTCTCGTGTGTTTCGATGTCGTAAAGAAAACGGGACGTACCCAATGTCCGTTGGTGGCACAGAGACTCAAATGCTTGTCTGCGTAAACCAGTTAAACTTTTCGCTATGTGTGCGCGCCGTCCTAAGAAGGAAATATGTTGTAAGTAACCAAACGCTTTGTGTTTTTACTGCATTCTTGGCAAGACGTATCAGTTTCGCCTTCATACCTGTATGCCTGCATTTTTGGCAAGACGTATCTGCTGTGAGAAGGAATTGAACGTCTCAGCCATTTTTCCTCACTACAGAGGGTGTTCAACCCACGATTTAGGCTCGGTATTTATTGAAAACTATGCAATTTATTCCACACAAGACGTTCGTCCCGTCATTACCGTCCGTTTTTATCCCGTTAACGGTATACACTCATTAGTCGTGAAATGAGCCGATTTTAGCACAAATATGGCTTAGTTTCATGCACGATTTGAGGCTGAAGATGATTCGTACCCAAAGTTTTCATGAATGGGATATGGAGACGCCTAAGGCTTTATATCGACAAAATAAACATAATTATTTTCGCCCCCGTCAAAGGTCATTTTGTGACATCTGTCCTAAGGTCACGGCGTCATTTTCTGGAATCATGTCCTAAGGTCATATAAGTACCTGAATCAAATTGCCCGTTTCGTCAGGAGTCAGAAAATATATGGGTTTATTACTTTACGACTTTTGATAATGGAGAAAAACGCACTTTTAACTATACCTGTCAAGAGCAAAGTTCAAATTGCCGCAAGGTAATAACTTTTGACCCCTGGACTTTATCGAGCTGAAAATATCAGATTGGGATTCTGCGTCTCAGATAACCCAGTACAGCAATCTTGAACAAAATCCGTGATTTGAGGGTGTTTAAATTGGCGCTGGATGTGTCGATTTTACAGAGAATTGCCCAGCAACCAACAACTGAAACTCGTCATCTACTACAGAAGCGCAACAGTTCGAGACTTTGTCATGAAGAACATCCTTCCCAGGAAAACTGACCTCAAAAAGACCCATGTAGCCTATAAAGTCTACAAATTCAATTGCTCATACAAGGAATGCAGGCGTCGTCCCACGGACTATATTGACGCCACCACCACTACATTTCTCGACATTTAACGGTGCATCTGACGGAAGGTACCCCACGTAATCATATTCACCAAAAGTATCGTACTACTTTTACAAGAAAACAGCTGACTGAAAATAATACCATCTTGACAATATGCAACGACGCCAGGTAACTGATGGTTCTCGATGCTTTCTTTCTCCACGACCTTTCCCCAGCTTAGAACAAATAGTTGCAGTCAAACACTACGCTAGTACTGTGGGGAAATGGGAGATAAAAGGCCAACGAGTGACTGATACGTATGCTGTGGTCATTCATTCATATGTTTTCGCGTCATTTTTTGCTACATACATATATATATATATATATGTGTGTGTGTGTGTGTGTGTGTGTGCGTGTGCGTGTGTATCGCATACGTTTGGCGGACTGCGAAAATTGTTGAAAATTGAGTACCCGTACTGCACGTCCCGCGAGGTGCCATGTAGCAAGATGGACACGAGACGTTTCCGATGTCGGCTGGCCGCCCTTTACTGCGAGCTGTGACCCGAGCTGCCGGGGCTCCTGGTTTCGCCTTTCGGCCGCCATCTGGCGCATAGTTGCGCCGTGCGCCGGACGGGCAGGGAGATGTTTGGCTGTTCCACGTGTGTTTGCTTGCGATGTCCGTCTTCCCTGTTTTTCTTCTTTTTAGGTTTTGACGAAAGGTTTTAATAGGCACTGTACCTCTGCAATGTGTAAGTGTGTGACCTCAAGCAAACGATTGAGTCTATGTATGCGTCTCACGAGACGGAGGGAAGTTGTCAGGTCAGCTGCTGCAAGTTTCAGGCCCTGCACGCAAGCCGTTCAACGGCAGTTGGGTAAAAGTTGCTGGTTCCTGTCGGTAACCTCAATGAAGAATTTCTTTACTGAACTAACAGCTGCGTATATGTGGACAGCAGAGGTTGACCCTGTGTAGGACTGACAGCCAGGAAGTGGAACAAGACGCATACGTAGTTGTCGCATGCGGGGGCGGATTCATTATTTCGTCAAGGGGGAGGGAAGCTCGCGACATTGTGGTGCAAAATGGAATTACACGCCCCTCATCCCCTCCTTCAGACGAAAAGGTCCTCGAATTTCGGCAACTTCATTTCCTGGCTCTTGTTTCCTTTACATTTTTTTCTTTTAATACGGAAAACTATTTTCTTAGGCACAGCCGTAGAAGGCTGGACATAGCACACTACCAAGATGCATTCATTTTCTCCGGAGACTGGTGGATCCTGCCATTTTAAGGCGAACTATTTTGGAGAATATATGGTAAAATGAGTTCAAAGTTGTCTGTTTAACACGGTGAGTCATGTACGACAATTGATCCGAACGACAGCTATCGTTATGTGCGGTGAAACCGCCAGGAAGCGTAACATTTAGCAGGTCGCTGACCTCACAGTGAATGTTGGTTCAAAGCAGTCAAGTAGCAAGGATTTTCCCCGGGGAAGCCAAATGTCAAATTTTATCATATGCCACTGGTATATGACGAAATTTATAGGAAAAAGCAGTAATTTTATGTAATTTACTTCATATTTAACGCGCACGGAACATATAATGTTTGCTTTGCAATATATATATATATATATATATATATATATGATCAACATTTAGTACTCATGGCGAGCCGCCAGATATCTAGTGCAGACCGCTTGGCTCGCTCAGGGAGGACCATGGTCCCCATGCCCCCTTTGGCTACGTGCCTGGTTCAAAACAAAGCAACCGAGGAAGCCAGTAACATTTGGGGACTTTTGACGTCATGTATTTTCTGGCAGTGAAACATAGGATCAGTGCCCTAGAATGTTTGCGTCTCTGCGTCGCGCTTTCCAAACTCGCCCCGAAAAAGCGAGAATACAGAAAGGTTTACTTCAGCCTTCGAAAAGCAGGCTATCACCGCATGTATATATACATGTATATACAAATATATGTAATATGTAGAATATGTATGTAGAACAGTCTGCCGCTGAGCGCCACCTAATCGTGAGCTGTCCACGCTCACGCTCTGTCAATAGGGATTAGCTGACTCGGCGGCCGCAGGCCGGGGCAATACTGAAATCAGTAATAGCCAGTGGACAGCGAGAGCGCGTGAAGTGACCGAGTGCCGAGTGCCCACCATGGCTATAGCGCAAGAGTCCCTGGAAGCAGCGCTGATAGCCTGCTTTTCGAAGGCTGAGCTAAAGCATTTGTACTCGTTTTTCCGGGACGAGTTTGAAAAGCGCGACGCAGAGACAGCTGCTCTCAAGGAAGAAATGAACAGCGTAAAGCAACTTGTCACCCAACAAGCAAACGAGTTGGACAACATTGAGCAATATGCCCGCAGGAATATCTTGAACTTCATTGGTCTCCCTGAGACCAAAGGAGAGGATCCAGTGCAGCTCAGCATAGATCTCGCTCGATCGGTCGGAGTGACTGCAAAAGGCGGAAATCGACCGTGCACACAAGATCGGACCGAAAGATGAGAAGACGGCATCCGGCGAGCACGCGCATCGCCCGCTCATCGTAAAGTTCAGTAACTTTGTAAGGAGGGAGGAGGTGTCCTCGTCACGGGCGCAAGATAAAAGATGCCAGACCTTCCCAGAACGTCCAGCTTAGCCGATATTAACCTCAAGAAGATCTTTGTTACAGACAATCTCACCTCAAAACCGACCCACAAGCTGAAGAACGAAGACGATCTGCAAAATCTTCTCGGAGAGCGTGCTGTAAATGCTAACCAGTGAGAGCACCAGCGAAAGCGTCACCGGGCGCGGAGGGCTATTAATCTTAAAAAGTCTATGAAGGGATAACTTCGTGCTGCCACTTTCCTTCCCACTCGGTGATTACTCTCAGCTGGTGTTGATGCACAAACTCGGGTAGCAGCAGCCCGTGACTCGAATTTTCATGCGTTCTGTGGGATGGGGTTTGGGTTCGGGTGCGGAAAATTTCTTGTTGATTCATCGTTGTTGTCAAAGTAACTTGTTGCTGGATTGTATCAGTGTATGGTGCATGTATATATGTGTTAAGTGTTTTTCTGCTTTAGTTTCCTTGATATGAATCATGCATTTTCTGGGGGAAAATAGCTTGGATGTCTTCTTGCCCACAGGCATTTCACATGTGACGATCAGTTTCTTATTTTAAATGTGTTGGATGACATTCAAAGTTAGTGAATTACAACAGTGCCTATGTGATCCCATGCAATCAGTACATAATTATGAATGTAGCAGCAGGAAACTGTCAGCCATGGTTAAACTAGACAAAGTAAAATGGTAAAACCTGCTGCACACTGGTCATTGTACACAATGACACCCATTCCACTTTCATCGACGCCATGCATCAAGCTGTCTTAAGGTGTGTGTTCGTCCACCTAAACTGCCAATGCCACCTGAGGTGCATTAACCCGCCCCGAACGGGGAGGGTTAATGGGAGGGGGCGGATGACCGCCCCCTCCCCCTAAGGTTTTTCTAGGACTGCGAGAGAAGGAACAAACGCAGCGCCACGAAACTTCGTGTACCTTTTGCTTGATCATTATTACACCTTATGTCAAAGTTTTGACCTCAGGTCAAGTCAGGTCAAGTCAGGTGTCTGACCTAGGTCAGGCCAAAGGGACCTATGTCCAAGAAAGCTTAGCGCCCTGTAACTTTTTCAGAAAACAAGATAAAACAATAATACTTTCAGAGATTAGAGATCTTGATAGATGCAACAGATCTGCTATCTCAGATTTTCCGGAATTTTCTGGGTCATTTACTTAAGGTCAAGCCCATTTTTAAGACACGTCGTCGTTTTTTCGGGCATTGGCGATATTTCTCATAGCATTTTTAGTGTTGGGTAATGCAGATATCTAGTTACCTTCAATGGGCAAAGTATTAACGACTTCCAGTCATTGATCTGAGGTCAGGTCACGAATAACTGCTGTCAGCCAAAATGTACCACCGTCAAAATCGGCGATGAATTGTTCAGAATGGGTAGAAAATGGCAGAACTGGCTTGCACAGACGCCAGAAATATCAATATTAATACTGAAAAAGTTTCAAAAAATTGCATATTTTGGAAAAAACGGCCTCTCGCGAATAATGCTCCGCTAATTGTCTACATTGGTAACTAATAAATGTTACCAAAATTTAAGCATGATAAACCATCGCAAGAACCAATGATATCAATAAAATTTACATGAATAAGCTTATCTCGCGAAAATAAAGGAACGCTACAGTTAGTTTACGTCAATTTCTTTCTGGTTACGACTGCGGCGCCCGCCGACAACCGGCGTGAAAATTGCCGTGTCTTCAACGCAACGTTTCGACGTATATATTGAACAATTCTGAGCAATTAGATGTGTATCGGCATCTGCGGACCTTTACCTGTGCGTTGGTGCCTTTACCTATGCGTTATTAGTCACAGCCCTTGAGATTCAGGCTGTTTCTCGACATCATGCAGTAGGCTATGAGAAAACATAGATAGGGCGTAAATAGTTTACACATTATCCAAAACTAAAAATGAGACCAGTTTCGAGCTCTATTTCTCACGAGCTTTCCAACGGTGTGCTTATTTTATCGTGCGACCAAACGTTCGTGAGATGGAGGGGGCGGTCAACCGACCTCCCCCTCAGTTGGGCGTGATCGTCGCCTACCCACGGTCGGGCGCGGGTTAAGCCTTCCTGACTTGTACAGGCAACTTAGGGACCCCACTCAACCAGCTACTGCATCTGGCTACCATCTCATAAAATCCAAATGCTTAAGTCTTTGCATGGTCTCTAACTATCGTTCTTTCCATCCTCCTCATCCCACACAGAACATCCCTTCCACATGTGAAACCTCAACCTGCAGGCTTCTAGCCTGTGTCCATTGCTGGATACTGAACATATATATATATATATATATATATATATATATATATATATATATATATATATATATACCCGGATATTACTACTTTGCCTACATAAGCCGGAGTAGAGGAAAACCCAGGTCCCTTGAGTCACAGTCACGCAGGTCTCAAAATCAGTCATGTTAACATCAATAGCATAACATCCTCACACAGACAGAATGTTCTGGTTTTGCTGACTCTTCTGACACAAACGTACTTATTCTTACCGAAACAAAGTTAAATGAAACAGTTCATCGTAGTTTGTAAAAGTTAAATAATTCCCATTATCCATATTTAAAAAATGGCAGTAGACATGGAGGTGGAGTAACTGTCTGTTTTAACACGTCCCCGACGGGGGACCAGTTGACTGCCTCCCTGAGGTTTTTCTGGGATTGCGAGAAAACCAACGAACACAGAGTCACGAAACTTTGTGTACCTTTTGCGTCATCAATTTTACGTCTCGTGTCAAAATTTTGACCTCAGGTCAAGTCAGGTGCCTGACCTAGGTCAGGTCAAACAGACCTATGTCAAAAAAAGTTTAGCGCCCTCTAACTTTTTCGCAAAACAAGATATCTCAATAATACTTTCAGGGATTAGTGATGGTGATAGATGCAACAAATCTGCTATCTCAGATTTCTCGGAATTTTCCGGGTCATTGACCTAAGGTCAAGCCCATTTTTAAGACATATCGCCGTTTTTTTCGGAAATTGACGGAATATTCCATAACATTTTTAGTGTGGAGTGAAGCAGACATCTAGTTACCGTCATTGGGCAAAGTATCAGTGACTTCCAGCCATTGACCTGAGGTCAGGTCACGAATAACTGTAGTGGGCCAAAATGTACCACCGTCAAAGTCGACGATGAATTACTCAGAATGGGTAGAAAATGGCAGAACTAGCTTGCACAGACGTAATTAATACCAGGAACCTCAAAAAGTTCGAAAAAGTAGCATATTTTGCAAATAAACAGGCTCTTGCGAATAAAGCTACGCCAACTTTGTACATTGGCAATTAATCAATTTTTCCAAAATTTAAACATGAATAACCATCACAAGAACCACAAAGATCAATCAAATTGACATAGATCGTCTTTTTTCGCGAAAATAAAGGAACGCTAAAATTAGTTCCCGTCAATTTGGTACCGCATACGGCAGCGGCGCACACTGAGGGCTGACAGGAGAATTGCGGTGTCTTTAACTCAACATTTCGGCGTATATATTGAACAAATCTGAGGAAATTAGACGTGTATCGGCATCCGCGGACATTTACTTGTGCGCTGGTGCCTTTGCCTATGCGTTATTAGTCACAGCCCTTGAGATTCAGGCCATTTCTCGGTGTCATGCAGTCGGCTAAGAGAAGACATATATAGGGCGTAAATTGGCTTACATATTATCTAAAACTAAAAATGAGACCAGTTTCGAGCTCTACTCGTCACAAGCTTTCCAACGGTATGCTTATTTTTATCGTGCGACCAACCGTTCGTGAGTTAGAGGGGGGCAGTCAACTGCCCCCCACAGTCGCCGATGTTCGGGACGGATTGACGATCGTGCGCGAATTAAATCATCACGCGTAGCCAAGGATTTCCCTGAACTTGAACTTGGGAATATTGAATGGATTTGGACCCGGACAAAAATCAAATATCACACAACCATAGCCTGCGCCTCAGGACCAACTTACTGACCTCATCGACTCACTAGCTGAATGTATATCATGGGCTAAAATTTTTAACATCCATCCATAATTGCAATTCCTGGTGACTTTAACGCTGGAAGTAATTATCTAGATGTTTAGTACCAGAAACACAGTAGTATAACTTACGTTAGACTCACAGCTGCAGAAAACGACATTTTCTTTGCACTTCACATAACTGATTGACTAACCAACATGGTACAACAATAACCCTGCTAACCTAAAAGATTTAGTTTTTGTTTCAAATACTGATTTCATTTGACGCTATGGCACTGGCATAACTTCCCCGTTTTCACAAATCAACCATATTCCAATGTATGTTGACATGACCATAGAAAAACCAGTACTGAAGACATACACAAAGACCAAACGTGACTATGACCTGCTGGACGCAGACACACTCACGAACCAACTTATTGCAACTGACTGGGACACCATTCTGAATCAGCCCACTGACCAAGCCACGGAACACATCACTCAAGCCATTTTGAGCGCAGCTGACAGTACAATACAAACGAGTACATTGGACATTGGAAATAACTTCATTGCTTTTATTGCTATCTGTTTGGACATAAGTAGATATTTCGACGAAATCTGGCACCCAGGGCTATTACTAAAATGCAAAACACAATTTGGAATATCTGGATCGCTCTATAACTGGTTAAAATCGTACCAAACTGATAGAGCCATGAAATTAAGAGTTGTTCAATTCCTATCTTCCCTTCAAATTTTAAACGCTGGTAGTCCTCAGGGGAGTGTGATAGGCCTTTCATCGCACTCATATGTCTTAATGATCTTGCAGATAAGGCCCATAATGAATCACTCTTTCACGCAGATGACACTTCAGTGTACGCATCATACTCCAGGCAACGTAACCGACGCCCACTTCATGATCAAGACAACACACCTGACCCACCTGTCTCAGACAAAGCTACCAAATCACTACAAAATGGCCCTGACATCATCTCTGAATTCGGCATCCGTTCGCTCATCACGTTTAATGCAGGAAAAACTATGCAGGAAACGTTGACCAACGTAATTCCCTACTCCTTCCTGACCTGTCATTTAACAGCTGTCCTCTCCCAGCCACAAAAAGTCACACTCATCTGGGTCTAACTCTGTCAACCGATCTGCGATTTTATGAACAAGTAACAACATTTTCAACAAAGTAAATTTTACCATGAGTCCTCTACACCCGACTGCGAATTTTTTGCCTCGAAGCATTTTTGTCCAAATCTCAATATATACATACGGCTAATTTCAGAGTCTGGTGACATTATATACGACGGACCTCTTACGACCAGAGACACACTGAGACGGGAACGACTGCAGATGCGAGCAGCCAGACTAGCGACTGGGGCTCTTTTTCGAATGTCTCGTGACAAACCACTGACAGAACTTGGATGGGACACACTAGGCACTAGACGCACTATACACAGACTTACCTCCTGTCACAAGCTTCTTGACCCACGGACCGGGACACCACAATACATCAGAGACGTACCACAAACCAGACACCACAACACAGGACTAATTCTCAGAAACGCAAACTCACTGGCACTGCCCAACAACAGAACTACGCTCTTCCAGTAATCGTTCATCCCAAAAACCACCAGACAGCGGAAAGGCCTGCCTGAACCTGTCAAAACCGAGCCCTGCCTCATAACCCTTAAATGAACGATAGGTCCTTAATTCGGGACAGTGAACCCTTCAAAATTCAATGCCATCGGATCAAACACTGGAAACATTTTTCACACTCGGCCCAGGCTTGATTCAGCAGAGCTTAATGCTCATCTATTCCAAATTCAAAAGGCACCAAGCCGTGAGTGTGGGAACCTAAGCGAGAACGTACCACGTTTCGTCCTAAATTACCCCCGTTTTGACGCGCTGCGTTCGGAACTTATGGATCAAATATCTCTAATGATTCCGAGTTTCTCCCGCTTCACGAACTCAAACAAGCTAAGAATTCTTTTTCATGGCGATGTTTTAAGTAACATCGATGGAGACAAAGTTGCCAGATTGTTCCAAAATTTCGTGATCAAAACAAAACGATTCGAAACCTAAAACGCACCCAGCAGCGCCGGCGTGGCGGACGGGCGGTGGCGCCGCGTGGCGACGACCTTAGCAATTAACAATTGGTGGACGTGGCGCAACGTCGGCGGCGGCCATTTGATGCATTCGATTTGATGTCTTTTGATTTTTTGCATGTTAATCATATTGGGTTATGTACAGAAAATTTAAAGAGGCGCTTGAATTTAAGAATTTTATTCTTTTGCACCGATCTGACTACAATACACATTTTGTTATGTTCTATGATTTCTGAAAATACATATTTTATGTCATGCTAATCTGTAAAAATGTTTCATTTTTATGTCGTTACAGTGAGATTAAACAACTTTTGTGTCGCGTGTTTCGATTATAACCAAGGAGTACGAAGTTTGTTAACATTCGAACTGTGTCAAGAATGTGACTCCATCGATGCAAAAGTGATATCGGTGCTATAGATTCAACAACCGAGGGAAATGAAATATGCCTCGCCGCTGGCACTAGGCATTCGAACATAAAAATTCATCGGAATATGCGGCTCCTGCTGTTTTCGGGCAGTTCCCCAAGAAAAGCGTCATGCTGAAGATGTCGAACTTTTGTACCTATATTTATTCAGTCCGAGCCTTACCCAACCAAAATTGTCGGGGGCACGCACATTTTTGCTGTGGCGAAGACGCTTTTTTGTTGTTACTGCCCTGAAAGGTATTTGTGCACCAGCGTTGCAGCAAGAGGTTGCCCACGACGTCCATAAATTTTTGTCTTTGCTTGCTTCTAGAATCTTACTGTTAACATCGAAATTTTTGCATCTTACTAAAAATGCTCCATGCCTGCCTCCACAGTTTTACACGGTTCACATGAAACAATATGAACTACTTTGCTTCTCTGGTGGAGGTCCCAATATTCTGAGGTAAAAGTTTTTATTACGAAGGTCAGCAAAAAAATCTCGGGAGGTTTGGAAGAGGCACCAAAGGCTAAGGGTAGTGAACAGCGGTGGATTCAGGACCCCCCTTTGCCAAAGTGGAAGGGGGGGGGGTGAATGGTATGCTCGGAGCCCCTTCCTCCCCCCCCCCATTTTTTCCCCTCAGATTTTCAGAAGACTAGTTCTTAGGACTTCATCAGGGGCGCTCCGTTCCAGGGGCTCCGTCTGAGGGCCATCTGTGTGACGGAGACACATCGAAAGTTCTGTACGGGGAATGGTCGGCTCGGGTTTCTCCGGAACCCACAGAGAGCGCGTCTTCCATCTGAATTTCCCTCCAGATTTGAAGAAAGCTGCTTGGTATGAACTAAGGGGGAGCGGGAGGGGGCTGGGTGCGATGCAACATTCGCATGGGCCAGTGAGTCCCATTGGACGTCTCTCAGGGTTTAGTATTTTCAGGCGCTTCTCTGGTCGTCTCAGGGGCCCCTTTTCCTAGAGACTGCTAGTTACCAGTCTCAAAGGCCCCTCTCTAACTGCCTCAGTGGACTTCCTGTTATATATCGGGTGTATACGTTCAGGCCCCCTATGACGTCTTACAAGCCTTCTTACCGTCTTGGCCCTCACACGGGCCCTTTGACCTTTTTTGCGGTCTCAGGGGCCCTGTGCCGTGTAGGGTTGGGGGCATCTTGCCGTTTCAGAACCCATCTGACATTCCCGGAGCCCCCTGACCGCATCAAGAAACCCTCAGGTTTTCAACAAAAAGAAAAGAAGAGCATAGTCCATTTGGGGCCCTTCTTGTTGACGTTGACGAGCCCACCGCTGAATCCCTGTCCATGGGATCCCTCTGGCTGACTATGGGTTCCTTATGCCGTCCCAGACACGTTCTAAAGGTCTTGCCGTCTCTTGGCTGTCTCTGACACTTTTAGCGGTCTAATGGGCTCTTTGCCGTGTTTGGACCACCCCTTGCTGTCTCAGGGGCTTGGAGAATTTAAGAGGCACTTCTATCCATCTCATGGGCCATCTTTCCGTCTCATTAACCTTCCTGGAGGCCCTCTGACTATATCAGGAACGCTGAGCTTTGCACACAGGTCCGTGAAGACCATTCAGAGCCCCAGTGACATTTAAGGGGCCCATATGCCGTCCTAGGGACTCCATTATCATCTTTGTTGTCTCAGGTATGCTATGACTCTTCTGGCGGTCTCAGGGGCACTCTGCCGTGTTGGGGATCTGTTGCGGTCTCAGGACCTTTTCGGAGTTTCAGGGACCCCTTGAGACCCGCCCCAGCCATTTAACCCTCCAAGAGCCCACCCCCCGCCCTCCCCCCCCACCTCTCTGGCTGCATCAGTGGCCTCATATTGTCTTAAAACGAGGGGCCTCCAGACCACATGTTCCGGTGCCCGCCATTGCCATCAGGCGGCCTCACGTTTGTCATAAAACGCGGAAAAGAAAAATGGAGGTTAGTGGTCCCTTCCAGAGCCAAAAAACTTCATTTTTCTCCCCAAACCCTTCATTTTTTCTATGACTCGTGAATGGTCCTAGGATGGGCCGTGTCCCCCGTCTGGATCTGCCCATGGCCGCCTGTTGATAAACTAAAATTAGTTCAGTCTTATGTGACACCGGACAAGTCATGCCTCCGCACAAACCAATAGCTACTCAAGCAAGTAATTTTTGTCTGGGCATGTTACACCGATGCCAAAATAGTTACTGGAATCCGACAACAAACCTGGTGTTTCGAGACGGACGAAATCGCGAAAGGCAACCGGTCCTCAGAAGCGTTTTAAAACATGTTGGAGCCTGAGCTCCGGTTTTTGACGGAAACTTACACCAGGTGCCACAAAATTACGATCCGAGTCTCGGCATTTTCCTCAAAGCAACCATATGTGCACCGATCCCTTACTGCAAGAAACGGAATCCTAGTCATGTGTTCTTGACAACAGACATGCAGCATCATGCAATGTTCTGTCATGCACGCAGCAGTTCAGGCAGCCACAGTGTAACTTTTGCAACAACAAAGCTTTAGTGTAGTACACTGTGGCAGCCCTCTTTACCCAAGCCATGTCTCACTGAGTCTCGGTAATTCAGTTTTGGTGGTCTCATTGATTTAGTTCTCAACGATTTAGTTCGTCGGGTTTTTTATTTTCATTACCATTCCATGACAACGGTTAATGACGACAAGTATCATTATGACGACGATAAACATCACTACCGGAATTGCTTCAACAAAGCCAACGTTTTCACAGTCTTGCAAGGTTTACTTCAAGCTTAGCTTAGCTTACAGCTTCCTTGTCTGCTTCCTCCTCGACAGTGTTTCATTCACACCAACGTCACAGGAACTTGCATTCCAACCAGCTTCACAGGGGCGGGCAGTAATGTTACGTCGACACATTTAGTTTGACCATCCATTGCAGTGGCAGTCTAGGCCAGAATTGGCGAGCACTGCACGATGTTTTGGAGGAGCAGCATCTCATATCTTCAGATGGCCTCAAGACGACTGTTTTCCAGGATCCAGTCGAAGTACTCTGAAACCGGCGACGTGATGTCACTATCCATTTAGCTTCCGGTGGAGAACTGAACATCTGGGAGAAGGTTCTGTATCTTCTTTCCCTCCCCCTCCGAATTATCCCTGAATGGAACGGTTTATGAATATTTTGGTCCACGAACGAGCCTCACCGTCTGTGCGTCTCATGCCATGTAAGACTTGAAGAACGTTGTTTGTTGTGTGTATTGAAATTATTTTGTCGGTAAGAGATTTTGAAGAAAAAACAATCCGGTCTGTGGCTTTGTACACCTCATGTTCCACTGTCATGTGCTTGTCCGTTGCCTTACGGCTGCCTTTCATTTGCGACCACTGTTCCCAGACGTGAAACTGGCGAGACTGGCGAATTATTGATATCATTTTCCTACGCACGCGCATGTGATGCCATATATGAATCGAAAGCATGCTAAATTGTACGACCTATCAGAACGTGGAGATTTCAAGCTATGACCTAGGTTTTTCACGTACGATTTCCCCATAATCGTGAGGCAGGCGTCAAACGAACACGTTAATACAGGGGTCAAGTAAAGCAATGCGCTCAGCACGTTTGGCAAGGATGGGAATCATTGACTGGAAATAAGAATAAAAACATTGCGTTAGTGTGAACGGCTCAAACCCGTACATCGGGCACAAGAAAGCATCGCGGTTGGAATGACGCTCATCAAAGGAGCACACGACGCGACGTAAGAAAACAAAACCGCCCAAGGCATACAAAACGTGTACAAGGTGCACATCGATTACCACATAGCAGCCTCACAGGCGCGAGGTAAGAAACTGCAACGTACCTGAGACTCGCTGATACACGCCAGGGTATTCTGGCGTAGCACAGTACACTCCCAGACTGACGACACCCGCCAGAGTGTACTTTCCGTCAGAAGTCTTGAACATCAAGGGTCCACCGCTGTCACCCTGGGAAATAACAACTCGCTGGCAACCGAAACTTCAGCGCCACCAGATTTCTCCATGCTGCATATGACTTGTGTGCGGAATGAAAATGATCACAGCTTCAGAAGAGTGTCGCACTTAAGACCCTGAGCGTGATGCAGTCTGTGGTGGAACAACCACACACAGAGTGTTATATCGGTTAATCTATATTTAGCGGCCACGGCAAATGCCCGAAAAACAAAACAGACCGAGGCTCTCCTAAACCGCTGTATCTTCTTGACCAAACCTTGCACCTTTTACCTGGCACGTGTCTCTTCCTCCTTGGCGCAGTCCGGCGCATATCCTGTTATCAGTGATGGGTATTCCTCCTTTTTCGTAGTTAACCCTGCACACCTCCTTCGGGATAACAGCAACTTCGGCATATTGCAGCTCCTTTGGCTTCTGTCCCTTGTGCTGGAGCGAGCCCCATCCGGCTATTGTCATTCGTCTGTTTAAAAAGCAGGCGTCGCCGGTGCCGCCACCGCATGGCACGGTCCGCAGGCAGATAGGCCGTACTGGGCCATTCAACATCAGCTCCCGCATCGACTCTTTCGTCCTGAAACATCACACACACACACAGTCACTAAATCTTGCACTGAGCCAGCCTGGAACACGGGTCGGGTCGTATCGTACTCTGGCACAGACCTAACTACCGCATGGAATCCGGTACACTAAAAAATGACACCGCAGTCTTAGCCGGCTTCTTTAACCAACATACAGCGTGACCTCCACCGCGTATCGGCAAGCAGCCAGCAGCCGAGACGGAGAGATTGGGATTGAGGGATCGACTTCCACGCTCTCGGTCAGACAGAATTCGGGGTTCAGATTTGCGTTGAACGAGTCTCAGCCTGAAATACAACCTGAACGAAACGCAGACCCACGGGCTCCGCCCTCAAAGAAATGTGACAACGTGATTGCCAACTAGACCTCCGACACGGCCCAGATTGCATGGAAACTCATGGCTCTTAGTGTCTATTTGAAAGAGCTCCTTGGTATCTTGCTGAAATGTCCAAAATCTCTGAACAATTTACGACAAGAAATTTTGGGAGCGAGTTTTTGGATGGTAAAATTTCCTGAAAGAGACGTGTACAACCCATTAAAGGGATATCCTTCAGGTTCCATGCATCTTATTCTTAAATAACTAAAAATCTTATTATTCCACATTGCCATAAACCAGCGCGGATATACACACTTACTCGAGCAGCGCCAAGTCGTTGAAATAATTTTTCCGATCGTAGTCAGGATGTCTTATGATGCTCTTAAGAGGAAACTTTACTTGGCTGGCATCCTTGGAGCGATTCTGTTTGTTTACTAACACACTCATGGTGATTGGAGATCGTCTGAAAGAAATAGTTGATTAGCAGGGACTTTGTTTGAAGCATGCAAAATATCGACAGAGTTTCTCTATTGGTATACTGCGGTTCCAGTCATTCAGGGGCAGGAGGTAGGTAAGGAGACTTTGCCTTACCCCTCTGGCGGATCCACAGAGTGCCTGTCGAAGCCACCCCCTTCGTTGAAAACCCCGGGCCCAAAATCTCCTCTGTCTCTCCACTTTGTGATGTAAATGATGCGGAATTTATTCTATAATAATTTTTCATTTGGAAAAATGACAAAACAAAACAACCATAATTAAACCAGTATTTGGGGAAGGTCAGGCCAGACGGTTGGATACTAACCGCCAGTGCTTTTCTACAGTATTGCTTGGGATGCAGTTCATAAGAAGCCCCCCCCCCATTATTTGAGGTTCGAGCATTCCCAGGTGTTCAAACGTCCCGCTCATATGCCAAAGGAGAAGCAATCACCGTAGGTAAAAATCTTTATGCCCGGCAACGGCCAAAACACGTATCAACGATCGAACATTTCCTTAAGTGCTGTCTGATCCATCGGACTGTGTGCTAGTTGTGTGGAAACGTAGTCGCGAGAGGAATCAGCAGTGCGCCGTCAGAGGCCAGACCGTGACGACGGGCACCTGCGCGTTCAACAGTCGTTCATGGTCGGTCCGGTCCTTACCCGCGCACGCAGTGGGCAGCCGTGAGCACAAATCGTTCGTTGATGATGGAGCCGCCGCAGAAGGCGATAGAGCCAAAGATGTTTGCTACTCCCGCCTGTGGAGCCAACGGCAAACCAATGACGTCATGGGCGCCAGGCGCGTGTCATACAAGTCTGCACCGGCTTCACACGTAGCAACCGTGCAGGATTACACCACGCAAGACTGACTTTCATGAAATGTTCGTATGTAAGGGTACTGCGCGTAGAGCAACAGATTCACAACATGCGCAACATCAGGTGTTATGAGACAAGGTATCCTTGACGGTGTTGAATCGTCCGATTGCCAACAGTGGCCACGGATACCCTCAAAAGACCACCTAAAAGAAGGATGGGGAAAGTTTGGCCAACCGGGAGTCGAACCCTACATCTCGCGATTTATAAAATGTGTATGGTAGTCGTTATGCAATCAGGTCCAGTAACTCAACCATACTTTTGGTCACGTGAGCTCCCGTGCAGCAAGACTGCCATGGAAAATGAAACAGCGTGAGTCTGCAATTATCTGTTTCCAGGAAATTATAGTTACACAGTCTCCTGCGAGTTTTTTTCTCAATCCCCAAAGGACACCGGTTTCTGCCGGAATGTCCGTGTATAATGCTTGGAGAATCCAGTGCCTCCGTATGTTTTCAATACTTTCCTTTCGACAATCTGCTACACGATGTTTTGTTCCCTAAACGCTAGTTGTGCTTCCCGTGTCTGTCGGGGGCGTGACAGCTAGTTCACTCAGCAACAAGGGAAACCGCTCCTCATGTCAGCCGGGGGAATCGTTCCCATGCCAGCCAGGGCAACCGGTCCCAGGCCATCTAGAGGAGCCGGTCGGGACAGCCGGGGGAACCAGACCCCGGGCCAGCGAGGGAAATTGTCCCTAGGCCGCCTAGGAGAGCCGACTCCATGCAACCAGGACAGCCGGCCACAGGCCAGCCATGGGTACCGATTCTCAGGTACTGAGGTAAAATGAAATGGAAAAAGTCGAAGAAGGAAAAACGGCGAATGCCTCTTTGGCCAATGCTAGATGGTGCGACATGCTAAAATGGCGAACGGCCAAATGGCGCCGTGTTAAAAAAGCAGCATACCAACGGCCGAATATCAAAGTGTCGATATGCAAAAAGCCGACCGGATATATGGTGAAACGACCGATAAATGGATAAACAGCAACGGCCGTCCCTTGACAGGACAGCCCTCTTTAATGAGTTGCCAGCTGGCCACTGTATAATAATATACCTCCTCCGGGACTCGAACGTGGTGCCAGGGGCCCCAAGTGTTTGATCTTACCCCAGGCCATGAGGTAGTTAGTTTGCGGTTGCATCCAACGTCCCCCACTTGTTTTTTCAGTATCGAGCAATGCGGTCGGAAAGCAAATCGAACGGCAACCTATAGCCTCGTCATTATCCATCCCCCTGCACAAAAAGCATCATGGATGTCGAACTGCATCACGTGGCAGATTCGTAACGAGGCATGGGAGTCATCAGCATTGTCCGTCCGTCCACCCTTCCCCTTCGTTCTTGGCCGTCACGCCAGAGGATCACGGAGCTGGGGCACTCTGTCCGGTCCGGACTGTCGGAACTGCTTTAGGACGTCCTTCCGCACCGTCAGTATCCACAAACAGCCCCTTCAGGCTTTCTGAAACGAGGGCCGTCCGTCAATAAGCTGCACCATTGGATGATGGGTTTAAGGTACAGGAAACAATGTCTGCTCAACATTAATCTGAGCCCAAACCCACCCAGGTAAGCCAATGGGGTATAATTTATGGTAAGAAATATCGCCACTCTGCCATTCGCAATTGCCCGTTCGCCATTTTGGCTTACCATCTTTTACATGCCATTTTGCTGTTTCCTATTTAACCATTCGCCGTCTTATCCACTATCTTGGCATGTTACCTTTTTTATGTGCCGCCATTTTGTTGTTCGCCATTTTGGCATGTCGCCTTTTTTATATGTCACCATTTCGCCGTTTGCCATTTCACCAGTCGCCATTTTAGCGTGTTGCAATTTTTACATGTCGCCATTTTGCCGTTCGCCTTTTGGCCAGCCGCCATTTCAACGTGTCCCTTTTTCCTTATGTCGCCATTCAGCATTCGCCATCTGGCATTCGCTATTTTTACATTTCGCCACTTTGTCCGGACACCGATTCTTCCCGGACCAGGCGGCACCAAGGCGCCACGTGAGCTGGTTCACTCACCATCCAGGGGAACCGTCCCGGCCTGGCAGGCCTGCCGCCAACGATACGCAGAGGAGGCCGCGATCCATTGCCCCTCGAAGTCAGGTCGGGCTGGAATGCCAACGCAGGGGCTTCGCCGCACATGGGGTCGTTGACATCCACCTCCCGCGACACGTCGCTTCTCTCGACGTTCTCGATCAGTGAGCTCAGACCGGGCGACGAAGCACGGCCGTCACCGTCTTGCCCGGCCCGTTCAGCTGATCCTGGGTACGGACCGTTCCGGCCGGCACACGGTGCCGTACCCTGCGAACACAGGGGTACCAGCTGGAGCGACGCGCGAGGTGAATCGAAACACAGAGACGCAGGAGCTTGGTACCATGACATCGCGAAAAGTGGCGCCTCTATGTCTGCTTGAGTCGGTGCGTTTCACTTTCCCTCGGACCGACCTTGGACCTACCCAAATAAGTGTCGTGGTGGACGATTCTTCTGCAAGTTTAGTCGCTTCATTGTTCTTTGGTGTAAAAAGTGGATCAGCGCGCATAGTTCCTCAATAGGTGTATATCTGGGATGAAGCAGTAAATTGCAAGATACCAAAGCATTTCTTAAAGAGATTGTCTGCCTTAGCAATACCTATTTGGAGTAAAGAAGGATGGACCAGTACAGGGAGATACGAAGCAAAGAAGCTGTCCAATGTTCGTAAGACCACCTGGCAGTGCATGAGAACCTTCCAAGGAGAAACATAAACCATCGTTGAAAAGAAGACGGATGAGAAGGGTAAGGATAAAAATAACTCGAACGCATTGGAACCCCATGTTTTGAATCGCGAAACTCACACTGAGACACTCATTCAAGAGGCAAACAGGGCATGCTTTTGTATAGCCAAAGAAGTTTATTCGAGGATGGCCACGCGCAGACGGTCGCAAAAGAGACAATTTGCCACGTCTCAGGCGAACACAGCCACCAGTGCGGTCAGACCACCAACCGATCAGGCGAGCTCACGTGCAGGACGAGGAGAACCGCCGCCTAGCACTGCTGCCGGAGCCGCCATCGCGCCCTCCCCGGACCACAGCCGAGCCGGGATCGGAATGCCCTCCGTCGTTGCGGCCGCGGGGTGCCCGGCCTGCGGTCCCGCCGGAGTCCATCCGGCTCCCGACCGGTCCGGCCGCGCTCTCTCCGCCCGCCGGATCGGCGCTGCACCGGTGCGGCCGGTACGAGGCGCCGTCCCCGTGCACCGGTTTGATCCCGGGCGAGTCCGGACCGGTAAATCGGCTCCCCGGCGCGGGCACGGACGGCGCTGACGTCCGGGGTGACGACCGCCGCTCATGCTCGTCAGTCCGACCTAAGACGCCAACCGGATTCGAATGCATGCACGCCAGCATGACGAGAACGCTGCTGAGCGATCACGTCACCGTCTGGAGGGGATGCGGGTGCGGGGCTCGGAGGCAGCCTCGCGCCTTTTCCTTGGTATGCATACATCCCATAGGGAAAGCGAGGCGACAGGTCGCAAAGCTGGTGAACGGTCTCTCCTCTCTGCTGGGTCTGTGTCCGAGGACCAGGTGGGTGTTCAGCCTTGTCGCCGATCTTCCAGCTCTCTGACTTGTTCCCCTATGAGGAATGCGCTGTGTGGATGTTGAAGGTGCACAGCTTTTAAAAGACTACGCTTGGCGTGGGAAAGTTGAAAGGAGGAACAGGTGGACTGAGCCAGACAGCAAGTGCGGAATTCGCATGAAAGGAAAAGCATAAGCTTGCTGCGCAAGAGTACGAGAGAAATCCCCTGTTATTCAGAGTGGTATAGTACCTAGAATATTTGAATTCATTTTTGCCGCATTTTTGCAATATGGCAAAAATGCAGATAATGCAGATCATGACAAAAGACCAAATAATGCAAGATGACGAATGGAGGCTAACAGAAATATTGCAATTCAAGAGCATAGAATGCAAAGCCATCGATCCCAAGATGCTTTAAGTCTGAAAGCAGCTGCCCTGAGCACGAGGAACGCTCTAATTCAAGAGTGCTGTGAAATGAGCCATTTCAGTTTATGGAATGGCAATTCAGGCAATGGCGTCCCCTGCGACAACTGGCGTGTGAGGTTGCGACGCGACATGATCTTGACAGTCGAGAGCGTCGTAAAATAACCCAATAGGCAACCAGTTCAGCCAATCAGGGAACCTACACAACGAGTGTTGCAACGTCAGGAAAAAAGCAAAAGAAGGATTCCCATTACTTAAAATTTTATACACGATGCTTGTCAAACGCAGTATCCGGTGTGACATGTGTTCTGTAAACCGACCGACAGACAACAAATTGCAAAATCTTAAAGTTGCACCGTACGCAGTTTTTGACGGACGTCGCATCTAAGAACCACAATGCATCAATAATGACAACACCTGTGGTGTTGTAGAGACCGTTCAAGGTCATCCGAAGTCAACGGACCAAAGTCTCACGAAACTATTAACTACTTATTATGGCTTGATCAAGAGAAAAGAGAGAACGAGGAATATTCGTCGTTTCATCTTTGGCGACCTCGTTTCACCAGTCCTGGTTAAATGCACTTTGGGTCCTGCGCGTTCATCATGCGATTAAAATCCCCATGTAACGTGGCAATACCATTTTTGTGGCAAATATTCTGATTCGGGGTAAGAAAATTCGTGCTACAGACTAACTCTACGCAAGGTTCCGTCGAGGCCAGCTGAACAGATCTGGAGAAAAGGACGTTTCCACATATATTGCCTGTTGTCTCGGCTCATACAGATTGACCTGATCTAGGTTACATGTGATTCAGAGTGCTTCCGTTAATGACACATAACAGCTCTCCACAGAGTCAGTGCCTGGCTGGCCGGCAGCGGCCGTTCCGCAGGCAGTATGACGTCGGTTGACGGCCCGACACGCATGCGGCCGTCCTCCGACGACAGATCGGCCGCGCCAACGTCCTTCCGACTTTACCGGGCCGTAGCAGGAAAGTTATGGACGACTGCAGAACTGCAAATGTCGAAAGATTCGACAAGAACATGGTAAAAGATACGGGAGAAGGCAATTATCTGCCTTGATGTGTTTTAAAGTTAGGTACAACGAAATTAGAGTGGCAATTTTGCCACCTTTTTTGTTGATATCTAATTTTCGTGTGAAAAGAATGGTAGCTTTTTGTTTCCCCTGTTTTTATCCTGGTGCAAGTATAAAACGAAAGTTAACATGCACATGCTAAATTACAACATTTTATGTTATCCCAAAAGTTGATATAATATTTTTACGACATGTGAACACACAAACTGTTGTGAATTCCTCGTGCACATCCAGGAACTTGAAATGGGGAAGACGTTTGTAATTGAATGTTTGTCATTTGTCTCAAGACTGATGGATCGTCCAATTTTTACTTGGAAATAGGTAGAAATGGTTTAAGTTATGAAAATTTTTCTAAGGAAAAGCAAATTTTTAAGTTTAGCATGGGCTGATTCATTCTCTTACGCACCAGGATAACTAGCCGTTAAATGGTATAATTTGTAGAAGCATTCCAGTTCGCTAAAAACCATGTTTATGCATGCTGAAGGATACCCTACAGCTGTAAGTATATTTTCCGAACACAAAATATAAAATCAGAGATGGATGCAGAGAATGGAAGAAGGGGCAAGATTACTAGATGAATATACCAAATCTAGCATACCTAACATGAACTGATTCTGCTCCTTGTAAACGGAGAGTAATCCACCTTTATGTGGCATAAACTGTGGAATTATTACAGGTAGTTAACAAGCATGACCATGTTCCTTGAAGGACGCCCTCAGCCCAGGAGTGAAGCCAAGGTTTGCCAAGGAGGGAGGCCAGGACAAACTTAACTGCCGTCAGAGCTGAAAAGTCTCGGGGTTTCGGCCGCTTTGCTTCTGAATCGCCAACATTCTTCTTTATTTTTCATTTTCGTGTGTAAAGAAACATTAAATTTTCAGTGCCAAATATCAGATCCCATGAAAATCCGTGATGCTTTTTGCCTCGTGAAGATTTCGGTATGAAATTGGTTTAATGGAATTCTAATGGAACTGAAGTAGTTTAACTGAATGCAAATCGATTGTCCCCACACGTACACTTACGGCCACCAACCAATCTTTCGAAAATGAAATCTTCCCGGCCGCGCGCTCCCGGGTAAATAACGACACGGCAACGTCGGGTGGGACCACCCGACGCTGCCGCAGTGATCAAGAATTCAGAAGGGCGATTCATGTCTCACGCTGCCCTCTCCAGTTCGTCATTGTCAGTGCCGTGTCCTACGACGTCCGTTCATGTGACGGCAACGTCGGGAGCGGCACGGGGACCAGCCGCGGAGCTGGCTCTCATCAGCCGCAGATCGGCCCGGACGGCGGAGCACCACTTTCCGCAGTCACTCCGGGCCGCCTCCGCGACGGCAGCCGCAGCCGGGCCCGGGAATCACGTGACGGTCCGAGATGCCGCAACATCGCCAGCACCCAGCCGGCCCACCGGGTCAGAGAGCTCGCCTGGGGAGACATCTGACGGCGGTCGGACGTGCGCGGTGACGGTGGCGCCGCCTGGTTTGCTGGAAACTGGCGGACGTCCGGCAGGACGATGTTCATTACCCTCAACAGCAGTTAGGGGTACTTCTTGCGTTCCGCACACACCGCGCGATTCAAAGCGTCGCATGATGGGCGTTGGACGCTGTGTCTAGATGTCTTTGTGATCCTCTTTTGGCGGGGGTTCATCGTGAATGTGTCATTCGAGGAAGAGGGAGTCTTATGTCTGACGAAAGTCAGGCCGAAACAGCGCGTTGTGATTGTAAGGCATGGTTTCCGGTGTGCTGTTGCGTTTTAAATTGGGTCATTGGAGGCCAACAAGTTCGCTTACACAATACGGTCACAGCGGTAAACCGGCGATGAAAAGAGAGACAGTTCATATATAACATCTGTTTTCTATTTTCCAGCACCTTCCAGAAGGCTTTCAAGCCCTACCCTGTCGTCCGCGTCCTGACAATGTTCTCGCCTGACAAAGGAGGTATGCAAAAAATCGCTATGGGTGAAATTACGTAAGGTGCAAATAGCCTAAAGATCACAGTACCAGAAAGAACGCAAACACATTAATGCATCCCATGTTTCGAACACTTGTATTCCTCGGGAACAGTCTTTTTTAAAAACACAACATACCGACATTGACACACACAAAAATTAACTGTGTCCGTGCAGGAAATGTGCGTCCATCACAATGGAACACCGCCATATAACGATTCAAGTGATATATGGATATTGACAGGTTCATAGTTACACGACTTTTTCAAATCAACCCCCCCCCCCGACTGCGGGGAACGGTTGACCGCCCCCCCTGAGGTTTTTCTATTATTGCGAGAGAACGAACAAACAGAGCGTCATGAAACTTCGTGTACCTTTTGCTTGATCATTTTTACACCTTGTGGCAAGGTTTTGACCTCAGGTCTGGCCAGGTATCCGACCTAGGTCAGGTCAAACGTACCCGTGCCCAAAAAAGTTTGGCGCCCCCTTACTTTTTCAGAAAACAAGATATCACAATAATACTTTTAGGGATTAGAGATCTTGATAGATGCAACAAATCTTCTCTCTCAGATTTTTGAAACTTTCTGGGTCATTTACCTACGGTCAAGCCCATTTTTAAGACATGTCGCTTTTCGAAAATTGGCGGAATTTTTCATAACATTTTTGGTGTGGAGTGAAGCAGACATCTAATTATCCTCATTGGGCAGAGTACCAATGACTTCAAGCCATTCACCTGACGTCAGGTCACGAATAACTGTTGTGAGCCCAAATGTACCACCGTCAAAATTGACGATGAATTACTCAGAATGGGTAGAAAATGGCAGAACTGGCTTGCACAGACGTAAGTAATACCAAGAACCTCAAAAAGTTTTTAAAAAATCATATTTTGGAAATAAACAGGTTCTCACGAATAAAGTTCCACCAGTTGTGTGGATTGGTAACTAATGGATTTTTCCAAAATTTAAGCATGAGAAACCATCACAAGAACCACTAAGATCAATAAAATTTACATGGACAGGCTTATGTCGCGAAAATAATTACTGTGCACGGCAGCGGTACCCGCCGACAACCGGCGTGAAAATTGCCGTGTCTTTAACTCAACGTTTCGGCGTATATATTGAACAAATCTAAGAAATTAGACGTGCATCGAGGGGTTCTCAAGATAAGGGGTTATGATGCGTCCCCTTACTTGTGCGTTGGTGCCTTTACCTATGCGTTATTAGTCACTGCCCTTGAGATTCAGGCCGTTTCTCGATCTCATGCAGTGGGCTATGAGAAAACATATGTCGGACGTAAATTGCTCACATATGATCTAAAACTAAAATGACACCAGTTTCGAGGTTTACTTGTCACAAGTTTTCCAACGATGTACTTATTCTTATCGTGCGACCAACCGATCGCGAGTTAGACGGGACGGTCAACCGCACACCCCCAGTCGGGCGTGATCGTCGCCGACCGACGGTCGTGCGCGGGTTAATACGATCTCGACGACCAACGACTAAGGGTATGGGATTAGCGGCAATAGGCGTCAGGATGAAACATTAGTGTTTAAGATGGGCCTGCGATTCCGAATTGCAACGGATTCAGTATTTTTTAATTCTATCACGTCCTTGCATGTCCTGGTAAGTTCAATGGGGAGGGATTTGGGCAAAATGTTAATATGTGATTGAGATTTCCGGAACTGATCTCCCACCGGCGGATTCCTAGTTTCGTTGCGATGGGTACACGTTTGCTGCACGGGTAAAGTTAATTTTTGTATGCGTCAGTGTCGCTGTGCCGTCTTTTTGGAAAAGAAAACTATCCATGAGGAAGGCCCAGGGTCGATATAAGATGAATTACTTTGTTTTCGTTTTTCTGGTACCACGAGCTTAAGGCTGTTTGTAACGTATCTTACTGTATCAGCAACGTTCGGTTCAGCACTACAGAGTATTAAAAGTTATGGGTGAACTGCTTATAAATGATCGCTGCTTCTGTGAGTTAAAACGGGTTGTTTTAACCAGACAAAAACAAATGGCGACACGTTCTAACCTTTGCGGGGCAATATATCTTCTTTTTAATGTTTGAGGTGGAGGTGGAAGCTGAAGCTACCACTCGAAATAATGTGCTGCGTCCCACAAAAATTTTCACTTAATAGACAACCACAATACCAATTTACTGCTTAAGATAATGATTCTTAAATCAAGTGGTTAAAAATCCAATTAATTATGCACTATCGCTATTTCAAAGTTCACAAAACCACCAAGCCTGGTCTTGATTCTTCCTCTGTCGATTTCGGCCTCAATCTCACGGTCTTTCTGATGTCAAAGTAAGCACAGACAAATGTAAGGACGTAGTTGAGCTAGGCTACGAGGTTT
>CP099840.1:29211309-29305688 GCA_030062745.1 Capitulum mitella | reverse complement strand
CTTCGTTACTCGTTACTCCGTTACTCAAAAAAGCCAGTCCGTTACTCGTTACTCCGTTACTCTGCCTTAAAAAGTAACGGAAGTTACCGTTACTCCGTTATTCCGTTACTTTTTTAAATGCAGTGAAAACCAAGCGAACGCGGGTTTTAAATCTTTTATGCTGCTTTGTGGTTGTAAAACGCATTCCATACACAAAGGGAAGAAACAAAAAACGCTTACCCAAAACACTCCGCTAGCTGCCCACTGCCCTCACCAGCCGTTGTAGAGTCGGCGGCGCCGGGACAACAGCCGTGGCGGGTATTCTACCACTGTGTTAATCACAATGTTCAAACCAACGAATTCCTGTTCATTGCCCGCGGCGCCGACGGAGCGGGAACAACCGGCGCTGGAGCGGACGCATGCAAAATGCGACAAACAGCGGACATCTATCGACTGGGTTTGATCAACAATGCCTCTCGAAGTATCCGCCCTGAACATAATGATCTCCGTTCAGAGCTCGTTTCGGTCTCGCGAACTTCTTGTTTTGTTTTGAAATTATGTGTGTATTAGTTTGTGTGCGAGCGCGTGCGTGGAGGTAAGATTCCTGATACCCCTGACGTTTTTTTTTAATGCCAAACGACGAAGGACTCAAAAAAAACATGACTGATATGGATTTTATTATTGTGAAATAAAAGACTAAAAGAAGGTGCTTTAGTACCTCTTCAGCACCCTTGAAAAGACAAATTAGCTATAAAAACATGGTCATAAGTAAGATGCAACGGAGGATGTTAGCCGTTCACAAGTGGAACATTTTGGAATGATGACGTGACCTGACCTGACCCCTGTGAAAGGCCAAAATTGATATCAATGGACTCGCTATTGTCTTACGGTTCAGTATATGTCGCCTAAGTTCAGCTTTTCAGGGACAAGGTATTGTGTCTATTTACCTAATTCCAAGGACGTGTTTTGACCTTTCATGGCGTCTGGTGGCCTCAAAATTGACCTGAGGTCAAAACTCTTGAATGTTTTCGTCTCGGTTTGACAAAACCTTTCCGCCGGTGTTTTCCTTTTTTCCGTGCGATATATGGGAGCCGAGATCCTGGGAGGTACGGAAATCCGCGCCCCCCCCCTCCGGCCGGGCAAAGGGCATTCTGAGCCCGGCCGGAGACGGGTTAAAAACACTTCATTTAACCCTATTCCCTGTGGGGGGGGGGCAGATTCTGCTACCCGTGTCTTTTTGCTTGTCGCTCCCACACTGTTTGCCGCAGCGCCACAAGATTTTCTGGCATTTCATGGAATTGATACACAAGTGTTTTGTCAACAGTTAAAAAAAAATCGGTCCCGCAGAGGCGGTTCCAAGCCCCCGTTTTTGGCGGTAATGTCCTGTGCGTGAAGCTGCAAAGTTGTGCGGTTCACTATCATGACATTCTGAGTAGAAATAAAGACCACTGACTCATTTATATAGTCATACACATCCTAAACAATGCGTATGCACACACATTTTCAGGCGAACGCACACCCAGGTACTGAAAAAATGGGGGAGCACACTATTGTGCTCATGGTGCCCTCCCAATTTTGTTTACCTGGATCCACCTCTGCGCTACATATAAACTTAAACTGGCTTGCTAGTTGTACATCTGATGTTTATATCACCCAAAACAAACAAAAACAAAGGAAATTTCTTATTTCAAAAATCACCCTTCTTGCCCTCCCTGGAACTGCCTATGGTTTTCTATTTTAAATTTCAGCTTTCGGTATATAAAAGACTTGGACATTCCAAGCTGAAACGTGTTATTCCCATGAAAATTGGTTGGTAAACACGGCCGCAGTGACCTTTCAAAAATCCCGAAATTCTGGAGTTTGTTTGCCCCTACGCCCTATTTTTGCAATTTTTGAATTTTCGGGGTCCGGAATTGGAGATCTCGTTGAAACATATTAAATGGCATTCATCCCATCAACATTGGACGAATGCATCTCGAGATCTCTGGAAGGGCGGGGAGGGGAGGGGGCAGAATTGGTAATCTTCACCTTTCGGCCAATGCATATTTTTCGAAGGTGCAAAAGTGGCAACGGCTCATATCATGTTTGAGTTTGGGCCCTCACTTCTGCGTCTACAAAAAATAATGTGTCAGCCGAAAAGTGTTTCGGCCAGTTGATATTTTTTTCGGGAACGCAGGAGTGGTAACTCGAATCGCATGGACAATGTAGCCTGTCCTCCAAGTTAAAAATGATTTAACCTAACCTAACCTAAAACCTACTGTATGGTTGCAGGGATTGCCCTAGATGGGCATGTAAAACCAATTTTTTGTTAGGTTCAATTTGCCTGTTTTTTGGTTTGGTTAGCTCGTATCGGCTGAAGGCAAACATGTGTCAACTGAATCAAAATTCAAGAGTTACCTAACCAAGTCAGTTTACACATCCAGTAGGTGCCAGTGCTTAGAAAAATACCTGAATGGGCTAAATTGTTCACACAACTTGTGTTGCCACTTCCGCGTCTCCAAAAATTACGCGTAAGCGTCGGCCGAAAAGTAGATTACCGCAGATCAGCCCCCCCCCTTAGGGTAATGTGAATCTCACTGCCTGCAGAGAATATGGTTAAGGCAAATAGCCCAAGCAATAGTCGACAAGCTTCATAATTATGCTTCACTACTGACAGCTTATTGTGCGCATTCTGTTCTCACCTGGAAATACCGTAAATAATGCTTCCTCTTGATATGTGCCTTTAGGTTTGAAAGGCTACTCTTGTGACCCTTGATTATAACCTCTTTCGGTCGGCACAGGACATACGTAAAAATGACGTTTTTCCCCTCCTCCTTAAACTCAAAGTACGTTTCTAGATGTGGCCATGGGTGACCCCGACCGGGCTCGTCCTCTGCCTCCGAAGCTGAGGCGCCGTCGGACTCGGAGTCAAGGTTTTCGATCTCCAGTGGCGGCGTAAAGACGCCTTGATGGGACATTTTAGTGTCAGGTAGTTAAAATTTCAGGCCAGTCAAGAATCAATCACCACTCCATCACCCCATGGACATCACAGATCCAAGGCCATGGCGGCAGTAATCATGTGCTCAACAGCCTTGAGTGATCTTGGCGGGGAACCGTGTGGCGGTGGTAAGCAATCCGTGACTAACTTGAGACAACATTGGAAACTGCCGTCAGCTGGCTGTTCCAATATAAATGACAATAACTTTGATATCTTTTAGCCTGAAAAATGACGACTGGTTAATTTATAATTTTAAGTCATATCAAACTGACGCATAATTCAATACTTTTGTCCCAAAAGAGACCAAAGTCAGCTGGCCTTTATACTGAACCATTGCCGCCAGCTTGCCGTCAACGTTTATCAGCTGACGAATATTGTCAACAAGTCTACTCCGCAATTGTCAGCTGAGTGCGCGCCCAGCCGCGCTTGTATCGCCGCACGCTATTGGGTGTTGGCTATTCAAGTAGCCAATGGCGTGTGCCGATGCAAATAAAGCCGGGCGGTGTCTGTAAGGAGTTTAAAAAGTAACGGAGTAACGGAGTAACGGAGTAACGGACCAAAAAGTAACGGAGTAACGGACCACAAAAGTAACTTCCGTTACTCAGTCCGTTACAGTAAAATAAAAGTAACGGGTCCGTTACTCCGTTACTCAAAAAAGTAACTTCGTTAGTAACGGAGTAACGGAGTAACGGACCAGTGCCCACCTATGTATATATATATATATATATATATATATATATATATATATATATATATAATGAAGGGTTTCAACGCTATGAAAAGATAATGATTAAGAATGCTTTTTTGATTCCAGAGTGGTTCCTAAACTGATGTGTGTATGGGAGGAAATCATGCGTGCAAAACATGGCCTTCATCCAACACTTTTAAACTCTATCACACGAGGGATGTATGTCACTGGTTCATGTAGTATGCGGCATAAAACTATCTTCTAGATGTTATGTTAACTTTGATGAAACTTTCGCAGAATTTTCCGTATTTCGAGCCCATTAAAGCGACAGAAGATTATTCTTTCTATCCCCCGCAAGACCTCAACTCTCCATGGACTTGTGATCTCTGGGAATCGCGGTAGAAGGCGACAGCACGGCCCTTGGAGGAAACGTCTCGGCCACCGCTGGCTCAAGGTCTTCACAAATCATGAGTTAAAACTTGCTCCGATCACCGTGCCTCCGTCTCCTCATGCAGCGCATCTACAAGATCTTCGGTGCCGAAGACGGACCGAAGAAAGATGAGAAAGCCATCTCTTCTACCGGTTCTAAGATATTACGACAAGCAAAACAAAGCAGCTGTCGTCCAAGCCCCCATTATACAATCTGGCATGCTCACAGCATCTGTCCAGTACTGACGGACGAATGTCGAAGCTCATTCCGACGACCTTATCCGAGACTTGTAACCTTCCAGACAACGTGTGACAGCGTCGCCTGTCGCTGCGCCAGTTCCACTTGCGAGCTTCGGAAAACCGAGATGCTTGACGATGCTTCCTGGCCGTTCAGAATGACAGCGAGTCGACCCATCTTCTCTTCATCGTCGGGTACCAGTCTGCCGTCTCAGTGGACCACCAGGCCGGGTGGCAAGGAGAAAGAATATCGAATTTCTTCCACAACGACTCTCTTCTGCGATCTGCGCGACCGCCTGATCGAGCTTCTGTTAATCGCCAGTTCAGAGGAGACGTGGCCGAGGGCCGAGGCCGTCGCCGATAGCAGGTAGACCGTAGAGCGATCACAAAGCTTGGTCCGGTCGAGGGCTGCTGCCTGACCAGGAATGACGATGCTCTTGGCTCTCCTACAGGGCTCCAGGGTATATATTACAGATATACATATCCTGCAGCAGCATATACCTATATATATATATATACACACACACACACACACACACACACACACATATATATATATATATATATATATATATATATATATACGTACATACATGAAATATAAAGATTCTGCCATCATGCCAGATGTTGGTTTTCTGAATTTCGGTGAATTTCAGAATTCCGGTGCTAAAAGTGCTGGGGACGCAGGCACTAGTTACCCAGTCCGCAGCCAATGACATTGCGCTTTATACAAACTCTTTTCTTCAAAGCGGATGCAGGGCCCCTAAATATTTATCAGTTCCAAGGAATTCAACACCAATGTGCTCCCCTAAAGCTCCAAAATACCACGAAAGTAGCTAATTTTCGTTTTGTTACGAAGTTAAAGAACTCCTAGCAAAAAAAGATGTAAATTAGGCCATTTTTCGAAGAAATAAAGTTTTAAATCGTTTTGCGCAACATACAAAAATATTTTGAGTTTATTGCAATTTGCGTCATTGTTGTTTTTTTCGATCAAGTGATAGGAAAAACTTCGGAAAAGTATGATTTAAAAATGAACTGTTGAAAAGTGAGTAACCCTTATGTGCAGGTAACGTTCCTGTTGTGTGGACTTGTCATCGGTGTCCGCCACGGTCGGCAGTACACTGACCAGCGTCTCAAGTTCGTCCAGTTGACCTTTTTCGTGTATCAGACACAAACTGTGGTAAGTAAGTTTTGAAGTTTTCCGAGTTAAGCCATCCTGGCCTCCAAAACGGATTTGAGACATGATCATTATTGTTTTACCGAATGTGACTTCAGCCAAGAAGCGTTTTTTTTTTTTTTAATCCGACATAGTTTTTGCATTACATTCCCAGATGCCGAAATGCACGACAGGATCCGCTAGAGCACCAGGGCATTAACCAGCGCGGAGAGGACGGTTTGTGGCAGATGGCTCCTCGGATGAGATAAGCCACTCTGGACTCCGAAGCAGCGCCTGGTGACCACTGAGGCGAGGGAGTCCCAGCTGAGAGACCCTAGGACTGGATTTAGGACTGATCAAGCGCCAGTCTTTGGTTCTTTGTTTACAAGGCAGAGGGAAAATCAAGACGGTGAAATTTTACTTGACATACTGACATGCTGAAAACGGACGTGCGCGTATTTTGTACACTACTAAATAGCACCAATTGAATTCTCGGCATTCGCTCTTAAATCTGGCGAGCAGTGGCCAAGAGGGGTCAGAGCTCGTTCCATGTAGTAGTAGTAGTAGTAGTAGTAGTAGTCACGAGTAGTAACTCAGCAACAGTAATAACGACTTTTCAAGGACATAATTTTTATCATTTGCCAGAAATTGGTACATAGAAAAAACTCCACCGCAGCGCTCTCTGCCAACAGAATGAGGTCGTTGGCGAAGATAACATAATGCCCCTTGCAAATTCAATGATGAGAAGAATGGTACGCTGATGAGATGTATGGTAAATGAGAGGCACGGTAAACGTGATGATTGCATGATTAGTTGCCTTTGATCAGAGCAATGCATATTGGCACGCTGAGATGTTCTGCTTCTCGCTGTGCTCTGGGATCGCTCGTTCACCGTTGCTACGCTGTTTTTGACGAGTATCGAGTAGGTTCTTGAACAATGAGGAATTTTCTAGGGACAAAGGTTTTTGTTCTTTGATTTGTGACGCGAGTTGAAGAAAACCCGCTTGATGGCAATGACCTTTCAAATGCAAAGCACGTTTATATCGGACACATATGCCATATCAAAATGCCAGTGGTAGCAAATAAGAGCCAGTAAGAGCCAGTAAGAGTTATATGCACGGTACCAGGACATGGATTGATCGAGTGAAGAATGTTATTTTCTTCACGTGATATTCTTAGCTCGAGACCTGACAGCTACTGGCTGAGGTGTGTACAACCGGTTTTCTTCTCTAATCTTCACAAGACGGCCCATAATGAAAAACATTTCATGGCCAAACATAAGCGCATGCTAATCCTTATGAGCCGCGATTAATAATAATATTACTTTGCAACATAAATTTCACCATTCTTTTGTGATTTAAAGGCATTCGTCTAAAGCTGTCAGAAGGCGGATCTAGCCGACCATTTTCGGAGCGGCAAACCAATAAGTGTTACCAATCCCCATATAGATAGAAATTAACAAGTGAAGAGTTCTGGGGCATAACGTACAACATCTGTCAATGAGAAAATCTTGCAAGCTGCACCTGGCAAGAAACAACAAATTGTAAAGCTATTTTGTCTGGAAATCAGCCTCGGTGCTGCTGTACAACATACGGACCGGCTTTAACACTCTTTTGGGTAGAGGAACATTAAATAGCCAAAGCAGTGATTATATATATATGTATACATATATATATATATATATATATATATATATATATATCAAGTTATCATACCACCATAATATTTGGCATTTCACTCGCTGAGCGTCCCGCGAAGGGCTCCTCGGGGTATGGGAGATGGGGTGGAGGGTCAGTCTTTTTGTGGCAAATGGCTGACCGTAAACGGGCGAAATCTTTGTAACACTGCGTGGCACCACAACAGTAGGAGGTCAAGCCAAACCAGTGACGTAGTCAGACTGGATGAACATTGTCGCGACGTTATGACATTTTGAGGAGATCAGGGGCAAGCGACCGTTGGAACTGGCAGCGTGTGAGGGACAGCACGAATGGTAAAGTCGCTAACCGCCATTCCTTGCCCATAGTTTTTTCCGTTTCTAAAACAAGCGAGTCAGGTAGATCACATCAGTCCGAGAGGATTTGGTATGAGCTCCCCTGCTCCCCGTCCTCTCCGGTATATAAGCTCGCCGGTTCTGGCGGGATGGCGGGTTCTGCCTGTCCGGGCGGGACGTTCTGGCGATCGCGTGCCGCCGTGGAGGAGAAACTCACAGTCAGACACGACAAGAGGCCGAGCTCATCAACGCCAGCCAGACCCCGGAGAACAGCGCGATGGCGGCTCCGACAACAACACTGACTGCACTACTCCTCCTCCTGCACGTGAGTTCGCCTGATCAGCTGGTTATCTGATCACGCTGGTGGCTGTTTCTACGCCATTTGAGACTGATTTACTTACAACTGTCAGTCGCGGCCACTACGATGCAAAACGCTTTACGCTGTGTTGTTATGTTAATGTTCATAAAGGCCATGGTTTGGTCGTACAGTGTTGAACTTTCTTATGGACTTTTGGTGTGGATTTCGCCAGGACGAGATATGAATATACTTTCATGTTTTCTTATCAGATCACCTATGTTTTATTTGGTTTTGGAAATGAACTTCCGAAAACGTAGCTTCAGACAAATTCAAAACTGACGTCATGTATAGGAAGGGGATGCGTGGAGGAGCCAGAAAGAAAAGGCGCTCGCTATGTTTCCAAGTAGTTTTGATTAGCAAAGACAATCGACTGGCATTGGAGCTCTGAAGACGATGAATGGGTTCAAAACTGGTTCACCCTGCAGCGACCATGCACCCGTTATTGACCATTTTTTTAAATTACCACATAAGTGAGACGTGCGCAGAATTTTGCGATCGGGCATATGCCGCAAACTTCTTGGATCGGCGCAGGTATTTTGTCGGACTGCTCCTCATTAATGCTATTATATCATAGTAACACAACTTCTATGCGTTTTGAACAAACATAACCAAATTGTAGCTTTTAACCTTCGGAATCCGTTCATAAGATACAATTTTGTTCCAAACTCCATGACTGTAGAGAATATTGTGACTGTCCGGTAATTTCAGCTATGCCTTTTATCCGTCCCCTATCGTCATTTATTGCATGATGCCAGAAGCAGTTGCTGACAGAAGAACATGTGTTCGCAGGGTACGGCACCGTGTGCCGGCCGGAACGGTCCGTACCCAGGATCGGCTGCCCGGGCCGGGCAAGACGGTGACGGCCGTGCTCCGTCGCCCGGTCTGAGCTCACTGATAGAAAACGTCGAGAGAAGCGACGTGTCGCGGGAGGTGGATGTCAACGACCCCATGTGCGGCGAAGCCCCTGCGTTGGCATTCGAGCCGGACCTGACTTCGGGGGACAATGAATCGCGGTCTGATTATTTTATCGTCGGCGGCACGCCTGCCAGGCCTGGACGGTTCCCCTGGTTGGTGAGTGAACCAAATGACGTGGAGCCTTGGTGCCGCCTGGTCCGGGAAGAATCGGTGTCCGAACAAAGTGGCGAAATGTAAAAATGGCGAATGCCAGATGGCGAATGCTGAATGGCGACATAAGGGAAAAGCGACACGTTAAAGTGTCGGCTGGCCAAAAGGCGAACGGCAAAATGGCCACATGTAAAAAGGGCAGCAGGTTAAAATGGCGATTGGTGTAATGGCAAACGGCGAAATGACGGCATCTTAAAGAGGCGACATGCCAAATTGGCGAATGGACAAATGGCAAACGGTAAAAAGGTTATGTGAAAAAGGCGACGTGCCAGAATGGCGAACAACAAAATGGCGGCACGTAAAAAAGGTGACATGCCAAGATGGTGGATAAGACGGCGAATGGTTAAATAGGAAATAGCAAAATGACATGTAAAAGGTGATATGCCGAAATGACGAACGGACAATTGCGAATGGCAGAGTGGCGATATTTCTTACCATAAATTATACCCGAGTGGCTTACCTGGGTGGGTTTGGGCTCAGATTAATGTTGAGCAGACATTGTTTCCTGTACCTTAAACCCATCATCCCGTGCTGCAGCTTATTGACGGACGGTCTTCGTTTCAGACAGCCTGAAGGGGCTGTTTCTGGGAAATGACGGTGCGGAAGGACGTCCTAAAGCAGTTCCGACAGTCCGGACCGGACAGAGTGCCCCAGCTCCGTGATCCTCTGGCGTGACGGCCAAGAACGAAGGGGAAGGGTGGACGGGGGGACAATGTTGATGACTCCCATTACGAGTCTATTGATGCCTCGTTACGAATCTGCCATGTGACGCAGGTCGACATCCATGATGCTTTTTGTGGAGGGGATGGATAATGATGAGGCTATAGGTTGCCGTTCATTTGCTTTCCGACCGCATTGCTCGATACTGAAATAACAGGTGGAGGACGTTGGAAGCAACTTCAAACTAACTACCTCATGGCCTGGTGATAAGATCAAACTCAGCAACCAGGGTTCGAGTCCTGGCGCCAGGTTCGAGTCCCGGAGGAGGTATATTATTATACAGTGGCCAGCTGGCAACTCACTAAAGAGGGCTGTCCTGTCACGGGACGGCCGTGGCTGTTTATCCATTTATCGGTCGTTTCACCATATATCCGGTCGGCTTTTTGCATATCGACATTTTGATATTCAGCCGTTGGTATGCTGCTGTTTTAACACGGCGCCATTTGGCCGTTCGCCATTTTAGCATGTCGTTATTTCTATCCGCCGCATTTGAGCATTCGCCATCTAGCATTGGCCAAAGAGGCATTCGCCGTTTTTCCATCTTCGACTTTTTCCATTTCATTTTACCTCAGTACCTGAGAATCGGTACCCATGGCTGGCCCGTGGCCGGCTGTCCTGGTTGCATGGAGTCGGCCCTCCTAGGTGGCCTAGGGACACTTTCCCTCGCTGGCCCGGGGTCTGGTTCCCCTGGCTGTCCCGACCGGCTCCTCTAGATGGCCTGGGACCGGATGCCCTGGCTGGCATGGGAACGATTCCCCCGGCTGGCTTGAGGAGCGGTTTCCCTTGTTGCTGAGTGAACCAGCTGTCACGCCCCCGACGGACACGGGAAGCAGAATTAGAGTTTAGGGAAAAAAACATCGCGTAGTAGTTTGTCGAAAGGAAAGTACTGAAAACATACGGGGATATTGGGTTCCCCAAACATTGTACAGGGACATTCCGGCAGAAAATTGGCCGGTGTCCTTTGGAGATTAAGAAAAGGAGCAGATATTTCCAGACTCACGCTGTTTCATTTTCCATGGCAGTCTTGCTGCACGTTAGCTCACGTGACCAAAAGTATGGTTGAGTTACTGGACCTAATTGTGTAACGACTAGCATTATGATTTTATAAACCTCTGGATATAGTGTTCGACTCCCGTTATCCAAACTTTCCTCATCCTTCTCTTAGGTGTTTTTTTTAGGGAATCAGTGGCCACTGTTGGCAATCGGCCGATTCACAACCGTCAAGGATGCCTTATCTCATAACACCTGATGTTGCTATGTCGTGAATCTGTTGCTCTACGTGCAGTACCCTTAGAACGTAGATGAGAAGGATTGTAATGTCACTGATGAAAATTCGGTACAACCAAACAAACATACGAACATTTCATGAAAGTCAGTGTTGCGTGGTGTAATCCTGCACGGTTGCTACGTGTGAAGCCGGTGCAGACTTGTATGACACGCGGCTGGCACCCATGACGTCATTGGTTTGCCATTGGCTTCACAGGCGGGGGTGGCAAACATCTTTGGCTCTATCGCCTTCTGCGGCGGCTCCATCATCAACGAACGATTTGTGCTCACGGCTGCCCACTGCGTGCGCGGGTAAGGACCGGACCGACCATGAACGCCTGTTGAACTCGCAGGTGCCCGTCGTCACGGTCTGGCCTCTGACGGCTTTCGTGGAACGTGCTTCTTATGAACTGCGAGTATCCCAAGCAATACTGTAGAAAAGCACTGGCGGCAAGTATCCATCCGTCTGGCCTGACCTTCCCCAAATAATGATTTGATTCTGGTTGCTTTGTTTCGTCATTTTTCCAAATGAATAATTATTAGGTAGTTACTGTAGTAATGAATAATTGCTAGGTATTTATTCCAGATGAGGTATTCTAGAACAAATACCTCATCATTTACATCACAAAGCGAAATCACAGAGGAGATTTTGGGCCCGAGGTTTTCAACGAAGGGGGTGGCTCCGACAGGCACTCTGTGGATCCGCCAGTGGGTTAAGGCAAAGTCTCCTTACCTACCTCCTGCCCCTGAATGACTGGAACCACAGTGTACCAATGGAGAAACTCCGTTGATCTTTTGCATGCTTCAAACAAAGTCCCTGCTAATCAACTATTGGTTTCAGACGATCTCCAATCACCATGAGTGTGTTAGTAAACAAACAGAATCGCTCCAAGGATGCCAATCAAGTGAGGTTTCCTCTTAAGAGCATCATAAGACATCCTGACTACGATCAGAAAAATTATTTCAACGACTTGGCGCTGCTCGAGTAAGTGTGTGTGTGATTCTAAGGATTTGCCCAGTGAACCGTTGTTATGGCAATGTGGAATAATAAGATTTTTAGTTATTTAAGAATAAGATGCATGGAACCTGGAGGATATCCCTTTAATGGGTTGTACACGTCCTCTTTCAGGAAATTTTACCATCCAAAAACTCGCTCCCAAAATTTGTTGTCGTAAAGTGTTCAGAGATTTTGGACATTTCAGCAAGATACCAAGGAGCTCCTTCAGATAGACATTAAGGGTGATGAGTCTTCATGCAATTTGGGCCGTAGGTCTAGTTGGCAATCACGTCATCACATTTCTTTGAGGGCGGAGCCCGTGGGTCTGCGTTTCGTTCAGGTTGTATTTCAGGCTGAGACTCGTTCAACGCAAATCTGAACCCCGAATTCTGTCTGACCGAGAGCGTGGAAGTCGATCCCTCAATCCCAATCTCTCCGTCTCGGCTGCTGGCTGCTTGCCGATACCCGGTGGAGGTCACGCTGTATGTTGGTTAAAGAAGCCGGCTAAGACTGCGGTGTCATTTTTTAGTGTACCGGATACCGGATATTCCGCATGGAATATCCGGATACCGGATATTCCATGCGGTAGTTAGGTCTGTGCCAGAGTACGATACGACCCGACCCGTGTTCCAGGCTGGCTCAGTGCAAGATTTAGTGACTGTGTGTGTGTGTATGTTTCAGGACGAAAGAGTCGATGCGGGAGCTGATGTTGAATGGCCCAGTGCGGCCTATCTGCCTGCCGACCGTGCCATGCGGTGGCGGCACCGGCGACGCCTGTTTTTTAAACAGACGAATGACAATAGCCGGATGGGGCTCGCTCCAGCACAAGGGACAGAAGCCAAAGGAGCTGCAATATGCCGAAGTTGCTGTTATCCCGAAGGAGGTGTGCAGGATTAACTACGAAAAAGGAGGAATACCCATCACTGATAACAGGATATGCGCCGGACTGCGCCAAGGAGGAAGAGACACGTGCCAGGTAAAAGGTGCAAGGTTTGGTCAAGAAGATACAGCGTTTAGGAGAGCCTCGGTCTGTTTTGTTTTTCGGGCATTTGCCGTGGCCGCTAAATATAGATTAACCGATATAACACTCTGTGTGTGGTTGTTCCACCACAGACTGCATCACGCTCAGGGTCTTAAGTGCGACACTCTCTGAAGCTGTGATCATTTTCATTCCGCACACAAGTCATATGCAGCATGGAGAAATCTGGTGGCGCTGAAGTTTCGGTTGCCAGCGAGTTGTTATTTCCCAGGGTGACAGCGGTGGACCCTTGATGTTCAAGACTTCTGACGGAAAGTACACTCTGGCGGGTGTCGTCAGTCTGGGAGTGTACTGTGCTACGCCAGAATACCCTGGCGTGTATCAGCGAGTCTCAGGTACGTTGCAGTTTCTTACCTCGCGCCTGTGAGGCTGCTATGTGGTAATCGATGTGCACCTTGTACACGTTTTGTATGCCTTGGGCGGTTTTGTTTTCTTACGTCGCGTCGTGTGCTCCTTTGATGAGCGTCATTCCAACCGCGATGCTTTCTTCCGCCCGATGTACGGGTTTGAGCCGTTCACACTAACGCAATGTTTTTATTCTTACTTCCAGTCAATGATTCCCAACCTTGTCAAACGTGCTGAGCGTAATGCCTTACTTGATCCCTGTATTAACGTGTTCGTTTGACGTCTGCCTCACGATTATGGGGAAATCGTACGTGAAAAACCTAGCTCATAGCTTGAAATCTCAACGTTCTGATAGGTCGTACAATTTAGCATGCTTTCGATTCATATATGGCATCACATGCGCGTGCGTAGGAAAATGATATCAATAATTCGCCAGTCTCGTCAGTCACGTCTTGGAACAGTGGTCGCAAATGAAAGGCAGCCGGAAGGCATCGGACAAGCACATGACAGTGGAACATGAGGTGTACAAAGCCACAGACCGGATTATTTTTTCTTCAAAATCTCTTACCGACAAAATAATTTCAATACACACCACAAACAACGTTCTCCAAGTCTTACATGGCATGAGACGCACAGACGGTGAGGCTCGTTCGTGGACCAAAATATTCATAAACCGTTCCATTCAGGGATAATTCGGAGTGGGAGGGAAAGAAGATACAGAACCTTCTCCCAGATGTTCAGTTCTCCACCGGAAGCTAAATGGATAGTGACATCACGTCGCCGGTTTCAGAGTACTTCGACTGGATCCTGGAAAACAGTCGTCTTGAGGCCATCTGAAGATATGAGATGCTGCTCCTCCAAAACATCGTGCAGTGCTCGCCAGTTCTGGCGTAGACTGCCACTGCAATGGATGGTCAAACTAGATGTGTCGACGTAACATTACTGCCCGCCCCTGTGAAGCTGGTTGGAATGCAAGTTCCTGTGACGTTGGTGTGAATGGAACACTGTCGAGGAGGAAGCAGACAAGGAAGCTGTAAGCTAAGCTAAGTGCTTGAAGTAAACCTTGTAAGACTGTGAAAACGTTGGCTTTGTTGAAGCAATTCCGGTAGTGATGCTTATCGTCGTCATAATGATACTTATCGTCATTTACCGTCGTCATGGAATGGAATGAAAATAGAAAAAAAACCGACGAACTAAATCGTTGAGAACTAAATCAATGAGACCCCGAAACTGAATCACCGAGACTCAGTGAGACATGGCTTGGGTAAAGAGGGCTGCCATAGTGTACTACACTAAAGCTTTGTTGTTGCAAAAGTTAAACTGTGGCTGCCTGAACTGCTGAGTGCATGACAGGGCATTGCATGATGCTGCATGTCTGTTGGCATGACTAGGATTCCGCCTCTTGCAGTAAGGGATCGGTACACATATGATTGCTTTGAGGAAAATGCCGAGACTCGGATCGAACATTTCCGTAATTTTGTGGCACCTGGTGTAAGATTCTGTCAAAAGCCGGAGCTCAGGCTCCATCATATTTTAAAACACTTCTGAGGACCGGGTTGCCTTTCGCGATTTCGTGTCCGTCTCGAAACACCAGGTTTATTGTCGGATTCCAGTAACTATTTTGGCATCGGTGTAACATGCCCAGACAAAAACTACTTGCTTGAGTAGCTACTGGTTTGTGCGGAGGCATGACTTGTCGGGTGTCACATAAGACTGACCTAATTTTAGTTTATCAACAGGCGGCCATGGGCAGATCCAGACGGGGGACACGGCCCATCCTAGGGCCATTCACGAGTCATAGAAAAAATGAAGGGTTTGGGGAGAAAAATAAAGTTTTGTGACTCTGAAGGGACCTACTAACTTTGATTTTTCTTTTCCCCGTTTTACGACAAATGTGAGGCCGCCTGATGGCAATGGCGGGCACATGAACATGAGGCCCCTCGTTTTAAGACAATATGAGGCCACTGATGTAGCGAGAGAGGTGAGGGGAGGGGGGGACTCTGGGAGGGTTAGATGGCTGAGAGGGATCTCAAAGGGTCCCTGAAACTCCGACAAGGTCCTGAGACAGCAACAGGTCCTAACACGGCGGAATGCCCCTGAGACCGCCAGAAGGGTCATAGCATACCTGAGACAACAAAGATGATAATGGAGTCCCTAGGACGGCATATGGGCTCCTTGAATGTCACTGGGGCTCTGAATGGTTTTCACGGACCTGTGTGGAAAGCTCCAACGTTCCTGATACAGTCAGAGGGCCTCCGGAGAGGTTAATGAGACGGAAAGATGGCCCTTGAGATGGATAGAAGAGCCTCTTAAACTCTCCAAGGCCCCCCGAGACAGCAAGGGTGGCCCAAACAGGGCAAAGGACCCATTAGACCGCTAAAAGTGCCAGAGAGAGCCAAGAGACGGCAAGACCTTTAGAAGGTGTCTGGGACGACATAAGCAACCCATAGTCAGCCAGAGGGATACCATGAACAGGGATTCAGCTGTGGGCTCGTCAACGTCGACAAGAGGGGCCCCAAATGGACTATGCTCTTCTTTTCTTTTTGTTGAAAACCTGAAGGGTTTTTGATGCGGTCAGGGGGTCCCGTGAATGTAAGATGGGTTCTGAAACGGCAAGATACCACCAACCCTACACGGCACAGGGCCCCTGAGACCGCCAAAAGGGTCAAAGGGCCCGTGTGAGGGTCAAGACGGCAAGAAGGCTTGTAAAACGTCACGGGGTCCTAAACGTATACACCCAATGTATAACAGGAAGTCCACTGAGGCATTCAGAGAGGGGCCTTTGAGACTGCTAACTAGCAGTCTGTAGGAAATGGGGCCACTGAGACGACCAGAGGGGCGCCTGAAAATGCTAAACCCTGAGAGACGTCCAATGGGACTCACTGGCCTATGCGAATGTTGCATCGCACCCAGCCCCCTCCCGCTCGCCCTTAGTTCATACCAAGCAACTTTCTTCAAATCTGGAGGGAAATTCAGATGGAAGACGCGCTCTCTGTGGGTTCCGGAGAAACCCGAGCCGACCATTCCCCGTACAGAACTTTCGATGTGTCTCCGTCACACAGATGGCCCTGAGACGGAGCCCCTGGAACGGAGCGCCCCTGATGAAGTCCTAAGAACTATAGTCTTCTGAAAATCTGAGGGGGAAAATGGGGAGAAGGAAGGGGCCCTGAGCTTACCATTCACCCCCCCCCCTTCCACTTTGGCAAAATCCTGGATCCATCGCTGTTCACCACCCTTAGCCTTTGGGGCCTCTTTCAGACCTCCCGAGATTTTTTTGTTGACCTTCGTAATAAAAACGTTTACCTCAGAATATTGGGACCTCCACCAGAGAAGCAATGTTGTTCATGTTATTTCATGTTAACCGTGCAAAACTGTGGAGGCAGGCATGGAGAATTTTTAGTAAGATGCAAAAATTTTGATGTAAATAGTATGATTTTAGAAGCAAGCAAAGACAAAAATTTATGGACGTTGGGAACAACTTCTTGCTGCAACGCTGGTGCACAAATACCTTTCAGGGCAGTAACAACAAAAAAACGTCTTCACCAGAGCAAAACTGTGCGTGCCCCCTGACAATTTTGGTTGGGTAAGGCTCGGACTAACTAAATATAGGTACACAAGTTCGACATCTTCAGCATGACGCTTTTCTGGGGGAACTGCCCGCAGACAGCGGTAGCCGCATATTCCGATGAATTTTTATGTTCGAATGCCTAGTGCCGGCGGCGCGGCATATTTCATTTCCCTCAGTTGTTGAATCTATAGCACCGATATCACGTTTGCATCGATGGAGCCACATTCTTGACACAGTTCGAATGTTAACAAACTTCGTACTCCTTGGTTATAATCGAAACACGCGACACAAAAGTTGTTTAATCTCACTGTAACGACATAGAAATGAAGCATTTTTACAGATCAGCTTGACATAAAATATGTATTTTCAGAAATCATAGAACACAACAAAATGTGTATTGTGGTCAGGTCGGTGCAAAAGACTAAAATTCTTAAATTAAAGCGCCTCTTTAAATTTGCTGTATATAATCCAATATGATTAACATGCAAAAAATCAAAAGACATCAAATCGAATGCATCAACTGGCCGCCGCCGACGCTGCGCCACGTCTACCAATTATTAGTTGCTAAGGTCGTCTTCACGCGGCGGCACCGCCCCTCCGCCACGACGGCGCTGCTAGGTGCATTTTAGGTTTCGCATCGTTTTGTTTTGATCACGGAATTCTGAAACAATCTGGCAACTTTAGCTCCATCGTTGTTACTTAAATCATCACCATGAAATAAGATTCTAAGTTTGTTTGAGTTCGTGAAGCGGGAGAAACTCGGAATCATTAGAGATATTTGATCCATAAGTTCCGAACGCAGCGCGTCAAAACGGGGGTAATTTAGGACGAAACGTGGTACGTTCTCGCTTAGGTTGCCACACTCACGGCTTGGTGCCTTTTGAATCTGGAATAGATGAGCATTAAGCTCTGTTGAATCAAGCCTGGGATGCGTACGAAAAATGTTTCCAGTGTTTGATCCGATGGCATTGAATTTTGAAGGGTTCACTGTCCCGAATTAAGGACCTATCGTTCATTTAAAGGTTATGAGGCAGGGCTCGGTTTTGACAGGTTCAGGCAGGCGGTTCCGCTGTTTGGTGGTTTTTGGCATGAACGATTACTAGAAGTGCGTAGTTCTGTTGTTGGGCAGTGCCAGTGAGTTTGCGTTTCTGAGAATTAGTCCTGTGTTGTGGTGTCTGGTTTGTGGTATTATGTCTCTGATGTACTGTGGTGTCCCGGTCCGTGGGTCAAGAAGCTTGTGACAGGAGGTAAGTCTGTGTATAGTGCGTCTAGTGCCTAGTGTGTCCCATCCAAGTTCTGTCAGTGGTTTGTCACGGGCGTTCGAAAAAGAGCCCCAGTCGCTAGTCTGGCTGCTCGCATCTGCAGTCGTCCCCGTCTCAGTGTGTCTCTGGTCGTAAGAGGTCCGTCGTATATAATGTCACCAGACTCTGAAATTAGCCGTATGTATATATTGAGATTTGGACAAGAATGCTTCGAGGCAAAAATTTAGCAGTTGGGTATAGAGGACTCATGGTGAAATTTACTTTGTTGAAAATGTTGTTTACATGTTCATAAAATCGCAGATCGGTTGACAGAATTAGACCAAGATGAGTGCGACTTTTTGTGATTGGAACAGAACAGCTGTTAAATGACAGGACAGGAAAGAGTGGGGGAACTGCATTGATAAATGTTTCCTGCATAGTTTTTCCTGCATTAAACGTGATGAGCGAGCTGGTGCCGAATTCAGAGATGATGTCAGGGTCATTTTCTCATGTGTAGACAAAGCCTTAGACCGATGACATAATATGATTTTTGCGTGTTCTTTATATTATAATGAACATTGGCAACGTTTTTAATGAACATTCATTGGAAACGAAACGACTGATACGCAGGGGTATCGATTAGTATTCTTTTGAGAGGGCCCTGGCCCACCCAATGTTAATTTGAGCCCACCCAATGATGGTTTGGCCCCCTCCCCCAATATTTTCCGTTGATTTTAAATGAGAATGAGTGGTAAGAATGAAAAGAAGGGCTGCAGTAGATTAAAGGTGGGCAGAAAGTAAAGAATAAAGTCTAAAGTGATGTATCCATCTTTCTGTTTTCCATATATATATACGTATATATACATATACACATGGGGATAAAAGACAGTTTTATTTCATAAATAGCAGCAAAAAACTCATAAATATCCATTGGTTTAAATAAATTGGGCTAAATCCGCTGAGAAACTCACATTTGTGGTTAGGTTGTCGGGCCCTCGGTTAGACCCATCAATCATTCACAGAAATCGACAACCCTGCTTGTACGAGCAATCCAAGCCACATCAAAGACCATCAACGCTAAATTCGCTGTAGTTTTTAAGAAACAATGTATACGTAAAAATCTGCTTCCTAACGTTACCAATATAGAAGTATATATATATATATATATATCTATATCTATATCTATATATATATATATATATATATATATATATATATATATATATGAAAATACGCGCAGGTGTTACGTATGCACGCTGAGTGTATACGCATAGCAATATAAGCAGATATCAAAATGGGACGTAAATTTTTCCAAATTAGTTTGTTTTGTATAAAACCTCTAAAATGTTGAAATACCGCGGAGAAAACAGATTATGGGGGTACATCAGGTTTCTTGGGGAAAACCTGGTCCCCAACCCGGCCGTCTGGATTCGCCAGTGGCATTGGTATGAAGGAAACTGGCGAAGAGAAGACATGCGTACATTGTCAAATGAGGCAAATCAGTTGAAACAGTGGCCGAAGCAGTGTTCATTTATGGTCATTACGTACAATCGCAGAGTATGCAAAACCTAACAAAATAAATCAACGCTCGCTCGAAACATGACATAGGTGAAGCATGCTTGGATCACGTCTTTTAAGCTGCTGCTGGGAAACACGTACAATCGTAGTGTAAAAAACTTTCCAAAGGAAATCAACGGTCGCTCGAAACACGATGCAGGTGTAGCATACATGCATACATACGTACATGTACATACATACATACCTGTAGCACACATAAAACAAAATAAAAAATGAAGCATACCTGGATGAGGTCTTTAAAGCTGCAGCTGGCAAAGCTCATAGCTGTATTGCACACAAAAATACAGCAAAGATATCTTGTGTTGAAAAGAATACTTCATTTTCAAGAATACAAAATGCAGTCATTGTCCACTGACCAATATCGGTTGGTGTATCGTTCGTAAGGACCAGAATCCGAGGCAGGAATCCGAAGGCAGGAAAATTAAAATCCTGTTGAGGGCTCCGCTGATCATCGCACGGACCACTTCCGCGTACATATCTTTAGTTTAACTACCGCGCCAACTGGATGAAGGTAAAATTAGGGTTTCTTTACATGCTGGAGTTACCTGGGCATAATTTCGTGAGCGAATTTGACGGTGAATTATCTTACATGCGCTGTTGTGGCGTCCATGGTCTTCTTTCGGAGCTTACTTCAATTCCAGGCCCGTCTGGTCAAATGTCAGTAACGGTCTCAATTTAGTTCTTGCAAGCTTTGTGGATCGTCGCTTATGTCTTTCATGCGCCATGTTCAGTTTTTGTTGTGCGATAAATCGTCATTGTAACATCATCAAGCAGTATTTATCAAGGGTGTTTAAGGAGATTGTTAACTGCAATTGCCGCCGTCCGTTCGTCGAGAAGATTCATTTGTCATGTGGTCTTAGGATGACTGTTATCTGGTGCTGTGAAAGTTGATTCATTATCACATTTTAGGCGCTGGTTGTTTCGGTGAGGTTTGGACAAACTGAGAGGCATCGTGTCTACTTAAAAATATCCATATTTGTGCGTCAGGTCCCGCGTTGGTTAACCTGCAGTATCTGAACGACACAGCCAGCTTTTAATAAAGAAATGCAATTAAGTCATGATAGATAAGGTCATTTCAGTATGTATGCTAAGGCAGAGATAAGATTTTCAGCTACTTCTAGGACTGGTGTATCCATTTGACATGGCCTGATTTTCAGAGTATCATTTTCAGAATCCAACCTGGTAGGATGAGTGCCATATGTGGTCAGTCTCTTTCCATGGAGCACCATAGGGTGGCCATACATGCCATTTTCACTAGGCACTGAAAAACAGCATAAATGGCATAAAGATTATACAACAAATGGTTCTAAGGCAAATACTGGTGATTCAGTTGCTGCAAAATATCATTCCAAGATGAAGGAACTGGAAACATTGCCAAATTAGATTGCCACTCCTTCTGTCACTGACTGCTGTGCCACTTGTCTGTTTGACTTGTGCTGTGGTTCTGTGGTGACAAAGTCAAAAAGGGCAATTCCCAAGGTGAAGGTATTTTGGGTGTAATGATGTCATCAGTATAACCCAACTCAATGCATAATAAATAAGATGAGTAACCGTACCTAACCTAACTAAAACGTAACTGTAACCTAACCCAACTTGAGCTAACCTAACCTAACATAACCTAACCTAACCTAACCTAATGAAACCTACCCTAACTTAACCTAATGAAACCTAACCTAACCTTACCTATTTAGTCTCACTATCTTACCTCTGTTGGACAGGGCCAAGTCTGATCACACCCTTTATTGGCCTGTGGCCTCTAGTATCCTATATTAAACCTGCAGCACAGGATTGTACCACTGGACTGCCACCTCTGGTATTATTTACTGATGACGTCATCAAATGTTATGCAGTACATAGGGCATCCTTGGAGCAAAGGCAGTGTAAGCAAGGTGGCACTGCCCATACCAGTCACGTTTGCTTGCAGTGAAATATAACTCCATTTCTTTCAGAAATCATGCCAGTAGTGTCACCATTGCTTGCTTTCATAGGGAAGTGTATGAGTTCTTCTGTATTGTATGTGTAGCAAAAGTGGCTTGTGCAAAGGTGAACAAGTAAGGTATTGCCCATAGAGCTAATGTCTGACCATGTGAAGCTCTTAGGGTCACCCCAGGGGCTCCCACCTGTCCTATGGGCTGCTGCACATGTATGTCTGACATCTTCATGACATGGGATGGCATGAAGACCATATGCCAAGCTGTGCAAGATATAAATGATATAAAGTGAGGTTAGCTATGGCTATTTGCCAACATTGCATAGGTTAAATTAAACCTTTTCTGAGTTCTGAGAGAAACCTAGTTGTAGTGGCCAAAGGACAGGAGGTGCAGTGAAAAATGCCATTGTGAAGCTTATTGCAAAATCGTATATGAGGCACATGTAAAAGGCCAAAACATGAAGGTCATGCCTGGGCTAATTTTACCACATGACCTAGGTTGACCACAGGACATCTTTGCACAATTATCATTGCTCTGGTGAAGTTAGTTCTTTTGACATCATACATAGTCATTTCTGACCATTCTTTATTTGTTGATGTCCTTCATGAGAAGTCAACAAATAGTCAAATAGTCAAGAAATTAAAGGATTTGACCTGGCTTGTGACACCTTTGGCAACCTTCATGTCAAGAGGATATGTAGGACCTCAGGATGACAGGCTATCAATTGCAATTTGAATCATCAAAACTAGGCAGTAAAAAAGGCAAAGGGAGGGAACAAAAATGTCTCCCTCAGGAACTGAAAGGGAGAAAATACTCTTGTCATTACTGGGTTTACAATGATTGAAAGCTGCCATACACAAAAATACAGCAGGTGTGCTTTGAGGCCAATACTTTATTCATTTTAGATACCATGCCATGGATGGCCCATTGTTGAAGCAAATGCATACTGGTTTTTCTGATGAGTTATGGCAAGAGTGGCTAGTCATCTTGAGGTGAAAGTCAAATGGCAAGTTTGTGATGGTTTGAACCCATGATTGGTCTGATGTGATGCCGATTTTTGAGAATGGTATTGGCTGCAACTTGCAAACATTTTGCAGTATGGTGGCAGTGTGTCCATCATCAATGATCAGTGGGATTTCGATTCATGCAGATCAGAGCAAAGTCCCAGATACTGGATACTGGAATGCTTAGAGGGCATTTAAAGAAGCCTGCAGTAAAATCCGAGTGCAGAAAACATTTTCAGGCTTGCAAGGATAATGCTTATAATTTACAATTGGTGAAAGCTTACAGCCATCCCCACATGTGTCACCTGCAGGACCAGCTATTTCAGTCAAGAATAAAGATCTCTACATATTTTTGAGTTAAGAATGATTTCCTCTACATCGGAGCTGGAAAGAACACAGGACTCTTCTCAAAAAAGAGGTTCTGAAAAAGAACATGACAAAGAAAAGACAGCAGAACAGGTAATAATTTTACAATGTTATGTGTTGCTGAGTAATGCACTCTACAAAAAACAGTGGTTAATGGTTTTCGGTCAAGCAGCTGCCCTTCAAAAGTTCCGACAGTTGGACAAAATGGGGTGATGTTGAAGAAACTGTATGCTTGTTAGCATACATGGACATTTTCTTCTTTAAATCTTGCCTTATATTACATTCTGCGTTTCAGGGAACTGTGATTCTGTCCATCCCAGATGTGGCCTTTGTTAGGTCCCAGACTGACTCAGAGAGAATTGTGCCTGGCTCACTGAACATTGTTGACAAGGTAAGGTTCCCACTGTTAGTCTGCTCTCAGACTTCCCAGCAAGAGGATATGTAGCCTGGTGGTTGGCATTTGTGCCATTTCAAAAGCTGTCCATTTTGCAGTGACTGGCTGTAGATTGAATTCTTTATTATTTTACTATATTGTACAGTAAACTATGTTCTCACCAATGGCTCTGCCAGTGATGTGATACAGATTGGCAAATGTTGAGGAATTGGATGATTTTTTTCTTTTCCAAGCAATGTTTTAGTATGTTTGACCTTTTATTGCTAGTTGCAGCAGTAAGATTTGCTTCAACTGGTGAGAAACCATGTGGAATCGAAAGACAGGAATTTTTGTTTACTGTTCTTGAGCTGAGGAACCATAGTTTCCTCTCCCACTGTTCTCCTATCCTTCATTTCTTTCTGTTGATTCATTATTCACCTTCCTCCCTTCCTCCCTGCCTTTTTCCATTGGCCTGCTGTGCCATGTGCGGGTAACCCTGACGCGGCCCGCTACTGGCAGGGACACGGAAAGTACATGGTGTGGACTCGAACCGACCGCGACAGCCCGGAGCCGGCGGCGGCGCCGGCGCCCGGCCGAGCCGAGGCCGGCGCGCCCGCCCGATCGGACTGGGCCGTCCTGGAGCCAGCTGTGGGGTTCCACCGAGAAAACAGCCAAATGGAAGGTGGGGTAGCATATGGAAGCACGAAATGTGGCTCTTGTGGGGTGCGTATCTGCCGTTGTTTAAGCTGATAATGCATTACGTGGCATTTTCTGTCGCGGAGCAGCACTCTTTGTCAGTGACTACGTGGCTGTGAGCTGTAAAGAGGAAAACCGGAGGCAATGTTTTAATACACAAGTTGTCCAAAAAGGAAAGACATTAGAACGAAACATTTGTGCACTATGACATGTCTTAATCACTGTTTACTGCTACGTTGCTATAAGGCTTGGCTGGGTTGGTGCCATGTTGCTGTACTGATTCTCCAGCTCTGCTGTGGTGCTCTGTTGCCTCTGACGCTGGTCCCTGCTGCACTGACGCCCTGTTACCTCTTACGCCGGTCTCTGCTGCACTGACGCCCTGTTTCCTCTGACGCCGGTCTCCGGTGCGATGACGCCCTGTTACCTCTGACGCCGTCTCCGCTGCACTGATGGCTTGTTACATCTGACGCTGGTCCCCGATACAGTAACGCCCTGTTACCGCTGACACCGGTCTCCGGTGCACTGACGCCCTGTTACCTCTGACACCGGTCTCCGGTGCACTGACGCCCTGTTACCTCTGACGCCGGTCTCCGCTGCACTGACGCCCTGTTACCTCTGACGCCGGTCTCCGCTGCACTGACGCCCTGTTACCTCTGACGCCGGTCTCCGGTGCACTGACGCCCTGTTGCCTCTGACTCCAGTTGTCGCTGCGTCCCCTCCCCCTAACGGTGCGGCCGCGCCGCCAGGTTCGGTGTCGGTGACGCCGGCCGAGCCGGCCGAGTTCCGGCCGCAGCCGATCGAGATCGACCTCTCCGAGATCCGCTCACTGCGCGTGCCGGAGCACGGCACCCGCTGCGTGATCGTGCAGAACGACGGCACCACCACCAGCGCGCTGCGGTTCCCGTCCCGCAGCCACACGGAGTCCTTCCTGGACACGGTACACAGCGTGACGCCCATGGAGAGGTGAGGCCACTGCGCCAGCACGCCGAGCCCTTCGTGGACGTGGTGCGTGGTGTGACTGGCCGGTTTCATGGCCATGGCTCCTTGTTCGGTCTGATAAGTAGGTCCGTGCGCTGTGATCCATCTGGGGTGTCCAGCTGTTTGCAGTGGCTGTAATTGCTTCCCGTCACTGTCGCCTGGTCGTACCGTGAGTGACCGGCCGTCACTGTGGTCAGATCGTTTCGTGACTGGCCGTCACAGTGCGAAGTGCTGTGCTGGACCGTCACTGCTGTCAGGTTGTGTTGTGACTGACGGCCGCCACTGTTGTCAGGTCGTACCGTGACTCGCCGGCTGTCTCTGTTGTCAGGTCATGCTGTGACTGGCCGTCACTGTTGTCAGGTCATGCTGTGACTGGCCGTCACTGTAGTCAGGTCGTGCTGTGACTGACCATCACAGCGCCAAGCTGCAGTGCCGTGCTGGACCGTCACTGTTGTCAGGTTGTGCTGTGACTGACGGCCGCCACTGCTGTCAGGTCGTGCCGTGACTCGCCGGCCGTCTCTGTTGTCAGGTCGTGCCGTGACTGGCCGTCACTGTTGTCGGGTCGTGCCGTGACTGGCCGTCTCTGTTGTCGGGTCGTGCCGTGACTGGCCGTCTCTGTTGTCGGGTCGTGCCGTGACTGGCCGTCTCTGTTGTCGGGTCGCGCCGTGACTGACTGGCCGCCACTGTTGTCAGATCGTGCCGTGACCCTGCCCTGTACCTGGCCGAGGAGCGGCCGGGGGCGACGGCCGGCGCCAGGAACTCGTCCCTGTACGAGATGGTGCTGTTCTCGGAGAGATCGCTCGGCTCCGTGTTCAAGTTCGTGCGCGACTTCCAGCAGGACCCGCGCTCCGCCACACTCACCGGCTTCGGAAAGCTGGCAGAGACCGTCCGTAAGTGTCGCCGCCGCGGCGGCCGCAGCGGTCGCCGGCCGCAACCGCTGGCCATATTCTCGGCACTGGGGGGAGGGGGATTGCTGTGCTCGCGTATAATGAAGCTGGACTGTTACTGGGTTCCGTGGAAAGTGGCGTCACTTTCTAGTAGCGTTTGGGCGGCTGTGGGCCCCACGAGTAACGTGGGACATCCTGCTCCGGCGGGGCTGCTGAATGCTGCACGTAGTGACTTGACGAGACGAAATGGTGTATTTACGGGATGTTGTGCACAGTGATTCATTGAGTGTGCTGCTTGGCTTCGTCGCTTTTAACTTATCGCTCTGAAGCTAGTTTTGAACTATCGCTTTAAACATTGGCGTGGCACGTTGCGTATGCTTTTTGTTTTCCCATGTTGTTTCGCGTTGTATGATGTGGAGTGTCCCATCCGATTTAGTGTTCTGGATTAGTCAGAGCTTGGAGAACCAGCTATGTCGTCCCCAGTGTGCTGGGGCTAGAGGTTGGGCAGTGGTAATCCCCACCGGGCCGTGTTGTCCGCAGTGAGTCGGGGTCTGGAGGACGAGCGGCGAACTGAGGACGTTGCCGATCTTCTGAAGCAGCACAATTTTGATTTCGAGCCTCCACGGTTGCAGAGCACCCAGCAGGAAGGTAACGCACCGAGCAGCAACACTCGACAGCTTTCAGAGGTGGATGTCGACGCTGAACGGTGTGTTGAGAGATTGTCCTAAACCTACGTACATGCCTCCAGTCTGTTGGTACACAAAATCACACTGTCGGCCGGCCGTCCTGAATGTGGACTGGGCTGCGCTCAGCATCGGCTGGGCCGTGCTGGATATCTGCTGGACCGGGCCTAGTATCAACTGGACCATGCCGAGCGTCAACTTGACCATGCTGAGTGTCTGCTGGACCGTGCTGAGTGTCGGCTGGGCCGTGACGTGTGTCTGTTTGACGTGTGAAGTGTCAGCTGGGCCGGGCCATGCTGAGTTTACTGTTGGGCGGACCGCAGGGTTCGAGGTAGTGACGGAGATCCGTCTGGGTGAGCGGCGCCCAGTAGTACGAGGTCAGCCGCTGTCGCAGGAGGAGTGGGACGCCTTCCACGACCCGGACGGCCGCATCATCAACGCGGACCAGCTGCGCGACAGGATATTCCGCGGGGTGAGCTTCCGGCTCGTGCGCTGTCTCGACCAGGGTCTGGCTGCCGTGGTGTGCATCGGAACGCGCGTCCCTCCTAGGACGGTGTCGAATTATCTCTGGGATTTCCAGACTGTAGCGAGCGCACAGGTTCATGTGTTCACCAACGTGTGTGCAGTGTTCTGGTGCACAGTTAACCAGTGCACCAGAACGCCGCAGACCAGATATCTACCAGGCACCAAATGCTTAAAGACTTTGTAATGACTTAGCTCTCAGCATGGATGGCATTTACAGCATTGCAGTTACATGCAGTATGTGACAGGTGCTGGGCGTTTGTTGTACGTTCGCGAGAACGAATATATGTTATAGGCTTGCATAACATGACCTGACGGGACCGACACACCGCCAATGCGCCCTCAAGCCCAAATTTCCGACCATCCAGCGTATGAAACGTTGCTTGTACTCGGTTCCTTGGGTTGTCAGATGTGGCCGTTAAAACCCGACTCACCTGCCGTGATCGGATCTCGCTGTGGGATGCGAAGTCGGTTGCGCCGAGGAAGGTACCTTTTGAGCCCGAGATGACGTGGCCTAGCCGGAAGTGGAAGCGACGGTGCGGCCTCTGGTGTGGCGGTTCCTCCTGAACTGTGACCAGGTCCGACCTGGTCCTGACCTGACCTGACCTGACCTGACCGCAGGGCGTGGAGCCGGCGGTGCGGCCGGCGGCGTGGAGGTTCCTGCTGAACTGTGACCAGGCCGGGCTGACCGCCGCCGAACTGCAGCAGCAGCGGGAGAAACGCAAGGACGACTACTTCCGTATGAAGCTGCAGTGGGCGTCCATGTCGGAGGACCAGCTGAGTCGGTTTACCGGCCTGCGGGACCGGCGGGCGCTCGTCGGTGCGTAACCGTCCTGCCCCCGACCTCCCGTCCTCCTCTGCCCCGATACGTCCCTGTCGTGCATAGCGTGTCCTGGTGAACAGTGGAGCCGACCTTGACGTGGCGTCCGTCCTTTCCGGCCGTGCCGTTTCCGCTAGACTCGATGTCCGTGAGGAAGACTGCAGTTTTCCACGCCCTTTCGGGCCGCCGTCTCCGTCGGTTTGTTGCCTGTCGGCTTGTCGTGATCGGCTTCCCCGCCCCACACTGTGCAGTTTACCCGCGAGACGGAATTGTTGTCTGAGCGGATAGTTGGCTTGTGATTGATACTGACTTCCGCACGGCGGTGTCGTATCTTTGGCGGCGCGTTAAACTTGCGTTTCGAAATCAGCCATTGCCTGGAATTGTGTGATCAGATGTGAGATTCGGAGGGCGTGCAATAAGCCCGGCGCAGTGCTAGCTTCGATCCCAGTCATCACCGTGGCAAATAATGGGGATCAAATATGTGAAAAATCCGTTCAAAACCACTATTTGGCTTCAAGCGGTACGGCATGTCTCGCTCCGTCACCAGTAACCAACAATCATTACTGGGTATCTACCAGCTGCGAGTGGTCATCAAATGAAAGGCAAACGGTGTTGGTGTGTGCACACCATTACCATCAGCCCGTCCGGCTTTCAGAGAAGGACGTGACGCGTACAGACCGCTCGGAGGCCTTCTTCTCCGGAAGTGACAACGTCCAGCTGCTGCACGACATCCTGGTCACGTACTGCATGTACAACTTCGACCTCGGCTACGTCCAGGTGAGCGTGTGGGAGGCGTCGTCGCTGGCCGGTCAGGGGTCGCGGGGACTGAAGCTCAACCGGAGCGACTACACGGTGAGCGGTGAACGGCGAGAACTAAAACGGGAAAAGTTCCAAAGTGCCCAGGGTAGGCAGATTTTAAGAAAAATATCTAAATGCATCACTCGCCACCGCACTCGCCGCTCGATCCCAGTGGAATGCAGATTATCCCCGTTTTGTATTGATCCTTTCGCTGACCGTCATCATCATCCATCATCGCTGACACGTCATCTCGGAAAGGTCGAGTCCCGAAAGGGCAGGAATGGTGCCCAGATAAGGCGGCACTCCCTGGTCAACTTATAATCGGACGCAAAACAAGGCTAACGTACATTCAGTTGACATCCAATGCCATATGTGGTTGTCACTTACCTGATGTTACAGTAACTAAAATTTGACATGCGTCCCCTCCCCCCTCTGCCCTCTTTTTCCAACATCCGTGGTCGGGAGAGCTGGGGGCAACACTGAGCGGGTACACCAGACCAGCTGTACTGCTCTGTTCGGTTCATGTGGTTCAAACTATGTTCAGTTCAGTTCAGACTCTGATTGTGGCCTGGGTGGACCCGGGCGGACGCCATACTCATCTCACGCTCGCCACTTCACCTGCGGTCAGCATAGAATTCCATTTTTGAGTGGCTGTGGCGACGTGGGCGTGTGCCTAGGGATCCTGCGGCACGTGTGCGCAGCCTTGGGACGCAGTAACGTACCATTGTGTGCCTGCGTGTTTCCTGTGGATGTGTTTTGACGGCGGGCGGACGCCTGCGTTTCAGGGTATGTCGGACCTGCTCAGCCCGATCCTGTTCGTGGTGCGGGACGAGGTGGACGCCTTCTGGTGTTTTGTCGGCTTCATGGAACACGTGGTGAGCACGGTCTGCGGCTTGCGACGACCAGTCAGCCCAACTGGCGTGCGTATTGTTACCCAGCCTTCTGAGCCAAACGCCGCCGCCGACGTCCGCGGGAGTCACATGCGATGAAAACCAATTTTACTCTAAATGAGGAGCTAATTTTTAGGCGTTTACGACCAGCCGTTTAAGCGTCAAATCGTTCCGCTTTCTCTTGCCGCTGTACCAGACAGTGTGCCGATGTGTGGACCGTGAAACCCCGCTCAGTGCGTATTCCGTCCTTCGCTTCAGAGCAGCAACTTCGAACTGACGCAGAAGGGCATGGAGCAGCAGTTCGCGGACCTGCACACCCTGCTGCAGGTGTATGACCCGACGTTCTGTTCGTACCTGGACCAGAACGAGTCCAGCCGGATGTCCTTCACGTTCCGGTCAGTTCCCACGCTTGCCTCACTGCGTATGGCCACCTGGCGTATTAAGGAGTGGTTAAAGGAATATGCTGTTTGCTTTATCTTAGGCTTCAACTTAGTTACCATGTTTGGAATCTTACCCATTGTTGCAATTCAAGCCCGTATGTCGTGTATCCATGCCGTAATCCAGCTACGCGGTTGGATTCCTGGAGGGTGTCGCGGATCTGTGGGAATGCCGGGCTATAACTGCTACACGCCGGTAGTTGGCGTCATTGACAGCGGGCCGAGCGTTGTGGTCCTTCAGCTGTGCGCGGCACGCCCCGTTGCACGGTCCCCGCCAGGCGCCGATGTCAGCACATATCGGCGCGCCGGCGTGACGTCACTGCCGACCTGAGCTCTGACGGAGGCATGGTTCGCAGGTGGCTGCTGGTCTGGTTCAAGCGCGAGCTGAGCTGGACCGACGTGCAGCGGCTGTGGGAGGTGCTGTGGACGCGGCGGCCCTGCCCCAACTTCGTGCTGGTGGTGGCGCTGGCCGTGCTGGTGCAGCAGCGCTCCACCATCATCGAGTCTGGCCTGGGGTTCTCAGCCATCGTCAAGGTGCGTCCGCGGAGCGCCGGGCCCTGAGGCGGCCGCCTGCGCCCGGGCCGACGGCTGGGCTCCGCTGTTCGTCGGCGGTCTGCTCTGGATTGTCGCAGAGGACCTTTCGTTTCTGCCACGCGTGGCGTTGTGCGACATCCAGTGCGTATATGCTTGATGTAGCATTCTATCGATTTGTAAATGTCGTTCATGATAACAGGTTGGTTAAATACGTATTTTCACATATTTGTCTCCCTGGAGCATTGACATCGATGTTGTGATGTGCGGTTTGTCCAAAACGAATAACGAGTTTGACCATGGCTGTCTCCACAGCACATCAACGATCTGTCCATGCACATTGACCTGGAGGCGAGTCTGAAGCTGGCCGAGACGATCTACGACCAGTTCCGGCGGGGCAGCCGCGTCCCCAGCGCCGTGCTCGAGGTGCTGGGCCTGCCGCCGCAGGAGCCGCCCGCCGGCGGCGCCACCTCGCCCGCCGGCCAGAAGAACGACAACAACGATGACGAACGGGCCTACGAGATGGCGCTGGCGTCTAACTTCACCTGAGACGGCGCGGCCGCGTGGCTGCCGGGCTGTGACGCGGAACGGTGGGAGTTGGACTGGAGCAGACTGATGCAGAGCGTAGCCGGGCCGGAATGGGTGTGTCGCAGGTGGGGCCGCGGAGAACGCCCTCGTGGTGGTATCAGAACAGATGATCCCCAGTATGAGTGTTCAGAAAATCATAAATGACTTTTTGACTGATAATTTGAAACCTGCAGTAGCTACCATGTTTTGGCATACTGTAGCAGAGATAACATATCTTGAAAGCTGGACCAGTAATGCAACCTGGCAGCTGGGACAATTATTGCTGCAGTACATCTGAAAATCGAAACTGACAATAGCAATCTGTACTTAATGCTTCCTCTGAAGCATCAACATTGGATCATGTAAAATGTGTATCATATGCTATTGGTGTGTGTATGCGACCTTGCATTCTGTGTAGCAAGTTGTAAGTGTGCGGGATGTACGCGATCACTCCCCATCAGTCCCCATTGATGTCCATTGGCTGGTCACCAACTCTGGAATGAGGCCTGGCCTTAGTGACGCGTGGTAACGTACGTGACTGTGTATACCGCAAAATTGCGTGGTGATACCTGATGTTATGTTATGCTGTGTGCTATATTGTATGCTGTAATATGCTTTGCCAGTGCATTATTATGTGACGTAAGCACGCTTGTACCGGTGATAGGTTCCGTTTGGCTGTCGGATATTCGCACACGGCAACTGGCGCCGGAGGTTCGTCCAAACAGCTCGAGAGGAGGTACCTGACGCACCATTGCCGACTTCGCTGCCCGGATATTCCGTGCTCCCGCCTTACGTCAGACAGACTTGCCTGCGACCTCTGTGGAAAGGAGCTGCAGCAGCGCACTCTATGTACGTGCGTCCATCATATGCCCCATATTTTCGTATTGTAAGAGCAATAAATACTTGTACCAGCAAGTACGTTTTTCAGGTTGGCATCGCCGGTTTCGGTTGTTTTCCGGATGTTGCCGGATTTAGTTCCTAAACACTGCGTTTCGGCAGTACGAGCAAGGAAAGGACCAAATAAAGCTATTTACTTGCGTGGGCTCTAGGGTGCTTGTCAGGGCCTATTTTAAGGAAAAATGACTGCGGGGGCAATTCTGCGAACGAGACGCATTGGTTGAGACCCCCCCAGGCATTTGTGTTCTCCTTATTGAATTTTGTCCACTTCATATATATATATATATATTCCTAAGGAAAGGATATATATATATAGATGCTTTCCTAAGGAAGGCATATATATATATACATACATACATACATATATATATATATATATAAGGGCGAATTACGATGAACACTTCCACAGCACTCTGTCATTAACTGATACGTCTTTTGGAGGAAACCATGTGTGCAAAATATGGCCTTGGTCCAGCACTCTTAGGCACTTTCACACGAAGACTGTATGTCGTTTGTGCTGGATTTTATTTTATTTTGATGAAATTCGCGCTGGCTTTTGTGCATTCTGAGCCCATTAAATTCAAAGGACACCATTTCATTTATCCCCAGCAGGAACTCATTCTCCCTGGACTTGTGATCTCTGGGAGATTCGCTCAGGGATGTCTGAAATGCCCCAAACGTGTTTTGTGCTTTAGTTTTTTAAACCAAGCGCACGATATGCATAAAATGCACATCATAGTACTCCTTTTGACACACTGGATCGAAAGACACTTCGCATTCTGTCTCAGGTCATTGGTCACTGGCCCTGTCGGCAGCAGTGTGGCTTAGGTGGGAATGATACTTCAGTCCTCTTAGTGGTCTCGGGGTTCTGGCGACGATGCTATTCGACGACTTGCAGCAGGTACTGCTTTTGCCCTTCATCCTTCGTCAGTACCTTGTTGTATACTTGGATAAGAGTCACAGCTCGTTCGGCGAAGTCGCTAACTACCGCGATCCCGCAGAGGACTTCCTTAGCGTTCGTGAAGCCAGGTGCTGTCTCCCAATCGGCGGGATCGGCGGCAAGGAAGTCCATGTTGATGCCGTAGGCTTTCAGGTTTCCCACGGACTTTGCGGTAATGAAGTCGACGATGATCTTCCTGGGACGAGAACCTCCTTTTCTGCGAGATCCACCTGCGCTCGCTGGGAGGACTCTCCGATCCCTGTTCCTGGAGTGCCGCGATCATCTTCGTCTTCATCTCACACGGCACGCCCTCGTCGAAGAACGACACACCAGCCAGTTCTTCGCTGGGGCACCATAATAGGTGATTGTTATAATAAATCATATGTCGACTATGATGTCATAATAGATAATAGGTGATCGGCAAACTCCTTGGAGATCCCCTTCATCCCCTTCGAAATTTCAGCATTCACATCAGGCTTGGCAGAACGGCTAGGTCGTGCACGGAAGCGCTGACCGCCGATGAAGCACAGAACCATGCACTGACGTACAAAACAACCATGAAAGAGACGAAGCGCTTGAGTGCTCCCAATTCACTGAGAGTCACGGAGAACTGATGGCAAAGCCAGAAGATCTTGATCCCGCAGATTATGCGCCCCATCCATCTGGTGCGATGGAACCATCTATCTGGCACGTTGGAGAGCACCCGGCTGGGGAACTTGATTCGCCGTGGAGGCTCTTGACCAAAGGGGATAATCGAGACCTCAAAGAACCAACGATGATCATCGCTAGGCAGGATTTCGGCGAGCTTCTCACGGCAGAAGGCGACGAAACGATCATTGGAAGAGAAAAACTCATACAACATAGTCTCGGCCACTGCTGGCTCCAGGTCTTCATACACCATAGGTTCAAACTTGTTCCATTCAATGAGTCTCCATCTCTTCTTGAAGCTCTTGAACAAGGAGATCGCGGTCCCGAGGACGGACCGAAGCGCGTGGAGAAAGCCGCCTCTGCCACCATTTCGACGATATGATGACGACAAGCAAAGTGAAAAGGCCGTCACTCAAGCTTCTGCTGAAGAAGCGTGTTTGCTCCCACAACTTGTCCAGTATTGCTGGAGGTGGTGTCGAAGCTCATGCCGACGACGTTGTCCGAAACCTCCCAGTCTTCCAGACAAAGCGCGACAACGTCGGCTGGCGTTGCTCCGGCTCTACTTGCAACTTCCAAACACCGAAGAGCTTGGCGGCACTTCTTGGACCGGCTACAATGACAGAGTCGATCCACCTTTTCCTTTCCATCGTCAGTAACAGTTTGCCGTCCCAGTGGACCACCAGGTTGGGTGACGCGGAGAAAGAATGCTAGATTTCGTCCGCAATGGCTTTCCTCTGCGATCTACGTGCGCGCCTGCCCGAGCCTCTGTGATCGCCAGTTCAGAGGAGTCGTGGCCGAGGACCGAAGCCGTCGCCGATAGGAAGTGAATTGCAGAGCGATCATTGAGCTTGGTCCGATCGAGGGCTGCTGCCTGACCAGGAGTGGCGATGTTCTTGGTTCTCCTGCAGGGCCGCTTCGAAGGCATGGCCAAGGGCTGCGGGTCATTCTGATCTGTCAATTATGTGTTGTCGGAAGGCGAGTATTCCAGCTGGGCAGTTGCCTCATGCTTGGTCTGCTGTTTAATCTAACGGCGGGCCCTTTAAAGCTTCGGCCTACTGTTGTCGTTGAAGAGCTCGCTCCTCCTTCTCAGAAGGGAACTTATCGAATACCACCATGACGCCTCGGCGACCTGGATCCCTTTGGGCCTAGAGAATGTCTTTATCCTCTTGGTTTTGATGATCTTAATGGTGCCGACAAGGACAAGATCAAAAACATTGTTAAGGTTGTCCCTAAATCCATTCTTCTTGTCAATTTCCGGGCTGAACCTCCAGAATTTGCCTTTGGTACTGGTCAAGCTTCCTGTTGAGCTTCTTTATCACGTTCCGCTCCGGTGCAGTGAGAATACGGGTTTTGTTCCACACCTTCATCATTTCGCGGACGATCTGTGTTTTGACCTACCTCTGGGTAAGCCTATCCACACGGTGGGACTGAAAATATTGCTGCAGCACTTCTCCCCGCGAAGGCAGTTCTGAGCACCGGTCAACTAAAATTCGGCTTTTTTCTCGTGGTGTAGCCATAGTGGCACAGACTTCCGTTATAAAAGGTACTTTCTGCCTTGACGCAGGTGGTCCTTAAATATCCTGACGTCTAAGAACGCGCGGGAAATTGCCAGACCGGCACCTTGGGTTGCCGTGGCATGGCAAGGCGTGGTACTTCAAATATATAAGTCACAATCTGCAAACGATGAGCAGAATATTTGCGAGATGTTGCGGCAGCTTTGATTCTTCCCTAAATGAGACAGTAGGTTGCCTGTCCGGGATAGTTTCTGTTAATCTAATCTATCCCCAAAACACATTTTCTCACCGAATTTTGGCCATATGTTTTTCAACACTGCGCAGAAGTGTAAAAGCTGTCCTAACACAGGCAGAACAAACTTCTCCATTTCCAGGTTATCGGCCCCAAAATAAAAAGGTCACCTCAGATTGAAATATTCGCCTTAGGCCCGCCTCAATGAGATATCACCAGCATTCGTCATTATCTGCAGTCTGGGCCATGCCATGTTCGTTAAGCAGATAAAGCATGCTCATGGGATGCTCAAACCCATGCACTAGGAGCAGCAAGATTGACGGTTTTAATATATGACTGATTAATTTTCTGTTTTCCTCGCGTAAAACTCTGGTTTAACCGCCTAGTTCAATGAAGTTCTACCAATCAGGTACTGGGATTTTAGCAGGGTTTTCGGATCAGGATGATTGGTGATGACTACAGCACTGCTGGACTGTTACCACATTCATATAAACCTTATCTCACCATAGCGAAACCGCCCTGCGCACCAGCTCGCCTTTCAGTTTTCTTGCGCTTGAACACATCAAAGATGGTTATCATCATTTTTAACGTGCTTACGATGCAATGAAACGCCTTGGCCGCCCACCAGACAATCGCGGCATCGGGTGCCGGCGTACTAATTACGAAACACGCTCGCCAGCGGTCATTAGGTGTGCCTGCAATACGTATTATAAAGTGATGCTTCTAAGTGTGCTCCCACATTACTCAGTGATTCAACACATCCTTCGTTGATAAGATGCTGCTTTGCGAGCGCAGCGCTTGATGGAATACCTTCCTGGGTACGCTAGTACACCTGGCTGTTTTTTTCCTTGCATGGGCAAAGGATCTTGACTGGGGGGACAAAGTGCCCGACTGGGGGGGCATTTGCCCCCCCAGTTAACATGTTAAAATAGGCCCTGGTGCTTGTTCAGCGTGCCGAAATTCTGCCGCCACCCGGCTCTTATTGCATCTGAATGTGCATGAGTACAAGGCTGTGCCATTTCATCTGACGCGCGTTTATTGAGAATTGCAGCTTCTGGCGACGTGCATTGGGTGATGCTTTCCGGCATGTTACGAACGGGGTGTTAGCCTCCAGAGGGTGGGGTGGAAACGGAAGGTTTGAGCTAGGCCAAGGCTCGTTATGGAGGGCGTAGCTGGGTACGTCACGCGGTGATGCACGTTGTTTTGTGTTTTAAATTTATAAATAGCGAACTTGCTGTTCTATACACGTCCTTACTTCAATTTTGCAATTTTGGTTTCATTCCCACATTTTCTAGATGTGTTTGTTTATGGCCTTTCCCGGTTTCAAAACCTGGGACGTTTTAAAAGCCTGGCTTTTTGGTTTGAAAGTACCCTTTGTCAAAGAGAGGCTCCTGATGGTTGCCGGAGCTTGCAATGGCTGGGGTTGCGTTTTTGCCATTTTCAACCTTTTACGTTTCTCGTTATTTTTTACTTCAACTTTTGCACTTTGAGGACAATCCCAGGCAGGTTCTTCAACCCCCCCCCCTGGGTGGGGCCTCTGGTGTTTACCGCTAGTTAGTAGTCACTTTGGATACTTCCTTGGGCCACTGTTTCTCTTGGTTTAGAAACTGAGAGTACCTTTCACTGGGAAAAATAGTAGAACACCACATGCACCTTTAAAGCTATTCGAACTCAAACCGTTCTCACCTTACTCGAAATTTGCGATTTGTATATTTAGTAGCCGTAAAGCGGACAAAAGTGGCGCGTTAAATACAAATGCTTTTACCATTGCATGTGAAAATTCAAGCTAGACTTGACTCAAGACACGGACGCTTGAGACCAAAAGGCTGCGCGTCCTAAACCTCAACAAACAAACAGTTCAAGTCTTTCTGTTCCGTGGTCGATTTTCACTGTATGCTTTTAACTGCTAATTAGTGGGCCACCAACACAGGATCCAAGGACACGTGATTGGATGCGTCAAGCTAGTGGGATTTCAGCACCCTTTGCCGTCTGGCAAGACCGTGAGGACCGGACCAGGCACAAGCCCTCGCCTTCAAGCTGCAGAAGTACAAGAAAGAAGTGGGAGATTTTTGACTGGTATGTTAGTTTGGTAAGCCATTGCAGTGAATGGAATGTTAACTTAACTCTCACTTAAGCTTAACTCTCACCATTGCAGAGTGTTGTGTGGCCATTGCCAGTATGAGGCTGATGCCACCCCAGTGTGTGTTGCAGTTTCCCTTAAAATTGCCAACTGAAACCTTGCATTGCTATGTTTGAGACCTTTATAGTATGAAAATTTGAAGCCATTGAGATGGGCCATACCAGAGGTTGGTGCATGCAGGGTCTGTTGCAGAAAAATGCATTTAATATGCTAGTGGTGCTTAAAAGGCAGTACATCATTATATGTTTTACAATTTTGGCTGGAGAAAAAAGGGAATGTAAAAAGATGCCTCATTTGTTGCTGACACCCATCTTAATAGAGACTTGTATTTTGTAGCAGGGGAGGGATTCTGTGTGTGGTCACCGGTCCATTTCGCACCGGCTGCGTGAAGATTACGATATTGAGGAAAAACTATACTTACAACGCAGCATATGTAGTCTTGTTATGTGAAAAAGTCATTCCTGACATGTAAAGATTGTAATTTCCATGGAAACAGCATTTCAATAATGCACCGCTTACTCCTTCCTGCCATCTGAGACGCCATTTATGTTGTTGTCCCATCAAAAGTAGAGATGGGTTGTAATGCTCAGTCCTGTTCACTGGGTGGTATTGATATATAAGACCATTAACTTACATGTTTCCTAATGAAACTGAATAGATAATTAACAAGATAGGGGAACAGAATGCAATAGATACATTATGTTAGTGGGAATTTAATAAAGGAAAAGGCTGAAATGGCAATCCAATGTAGCAGTGAAATGATCCAAAAGTATAGATATAGAATGAACCGGAAATATAAGTAAAATATTAAGACATGCAATTTTAATAAAAAATGATATGGAAAAGTGAAAAGATGTTTAATTAATAAAAATGAAAAATAAAAACATGCTTAATTAATAAACAGAAAAAGAAATAAAAAATATCTCAAAGATATCAAATACAGGAAGATATATTTTCCCGCACTCTACCCCAACCTAACCTCACTTAACCTAACCTAACCTTACAGACCTAACCTAACTTAACCTAACCTAACCTAACCTAACCTAACCTAACCTAACCTAACCTAACCTACCCTATCCTAACCTAACCTAACCTAACCTAACCTAACCTAACCTAACCTTACCAAACTAACCTAACAAAACCCAACCTAACCTAACCTAACCTAACCTAACCTTACCAACCTAAACTAACCTAACCTAACCTAACCTTACCAACCTAACCTAACAAAACCTAACCTAACCTAATCTAATCTTACCAACCTAACCTAACCTGGCCTAACCTAGCCTAACCTAACCTAACCTAACCTAACCTAACCTAACCTAACCTAACCTTACCAACCTAACCTAATCTACCTTAAGTGTTGGAAAGAGCCAAGACCAATCGCACCCTTCATCGGCCTGTGGCCTCTAGTATCTTATACCGCACTTCGGCCGCGGTATAAGATAGCCTTACGCCCCATAAACAGTGTTAATCCCAGTTAATGGAAGGTGGCGGAATATCCTAGTTCACCCATCCCGCTGGTTTAATGTGGAAAACCAGTCTACAATTCCTATAGTTTTACGGCCACCGCCAGGCCACCGATAGCACCGGTAGCAATTACCGGCCCGGTATAGAAAAGCCCCCTGAAGCTTCCTGTTCCGATGTAGAAAATAAGCCCCACCCAAACCCCCCTGTTCCCAGAGTTTATCTCCTGTTGTGCATACCATTATCGCAGAATACTGCATTCACATATAGCATGGCCGCCGCCCGGCCACCGATAACATCGGTAGTAATCACCGGTCCGGAAAAGCTCCTGTTCCGATATAGAAAATTAACCCCACCCAAACCCCCCGTTCCCAGCGTTTATCCCGTATTGGACATACCAATATCGTCGAACACAACATTCACACATAGCACGGCCACCGCCTAGCCACCGATAACACCGTTAGCAGTCACTGGTCGGGTACGAAAAAACTCCCTAAAGCCCCCTGTTGCGATATAGAAAATTAACCCCACCCAAAACCCCCTGTTTTCAACGTTTGTCCCGTATTGGACATACCATTATCGCGGAAAACAGTATTTTCATAACAAACAACATTCACTTTCCATCTGTAATACACCACCTCTATATCTAGTTACCGACAATGACACAACAGATCAGCTGATGAATGCCTGCTGACGTCACAGTCAATCGTCCAATAACAACCGGCGGTACGCGGAGTCTTCGTCTTATATGAGCAACATTTGTCGCGAAAGCGGTGCTGATATGTAATATAACCCTGTGTGTTGCTGGCACCAATCTGTATGATCTTCCATTTTACTTCATTGGAGTGAGCACTTAAAAGTTTGTTAGGGCTCTGAGGCAGGCCTGGAGCTCTTCTGTATCCTCATATGATCTGTTTGGTCCAAATAGTTCTTTTTCATCTCCCGATATTGTGGTATTACTGATTGGGTAGCCTGGAAGATTATTGATGGAAATTTTGAAAACAAAAGAACCTGATATCAGAAGCGGTCAGCCAGGCATCAATTCACCCTAGTAAACCTACTGCCATCCATGACACTGGTGCCTCAAATGGCAATTGGAGAAAACATGAAATGGTCCACCTGCTAGTGCATTTAATCCACTATTGGAAAAAAGAAGGGAATAAGGCAACCATGCATTATTTCCAGCAACCCCTGAAGGGTAACTGGACCAAGGTCTTGAAGTGAAGGGTTTGCTTGAGAAAACATTTGTAGCCAAAGGTTCATAAACAGAAAGGTTGTATTAGAAAATGTTCACATCAGGCAAGATTTGTTTTTGGAAAGGCTGGTTCCAATTTTGAGCCGAGCATGTGATATAGGATAGAGGTTGCAGGCCAATAAAGGATGCAATTGGACTTGGCTCTGTCCAGCAAAGTGGTTAGGTTAAGTTAGGTTAGATTAGGTTAGGATGGGTTGGGTTAGGTTAGATTAGGTTAGGATAGGTTGGGTTAGGTTAGATTAAGCTAAGTTGCTATTTTAGGTCCACTCCTTTCCCAATACTAGCCTTTTCCAATACAAACTTTGGGGTTATGAACCATGGAGTAGGAACCATTTTCCTTATGAAGCATTCGGAACCATTTCCATACAAACCTTTTGGAGTATGAACCTAGTCCAGCTCACGGTCCCTATTGAGAACTAACCCAATTCCGTACTTAGGGAGACCTTACCTCTGTTGGACGGAACCAAGTTCGATCATGTCCTTTTATGGGCCTGTGACCTCTAACATCCTGCACCTGCCTTTGGTGCGGCATTGTGCTACTGGCGCAACATTATGCCTCATGAACGCCTCCCCCGCAGTCAGTGAAAGGTGACAGAATAACCCCATGAGGGTAGTGTGAAAGACGAGTCTGCATATCTTTTAGTTTTTGGTCACTGACTGTCGTAGATGACGAATTGTTACGGTGAGTTGATGCCTGCCCGACCATTCCTCTTAATATCATTCCTTGTGAAACACGGTTAGCGATGCCATTTCAGGGTGATCCCTTGTTGTTGGGTATAGCCTTTGCTTTCATTCCCAGAAGGAAATCTTCTATCCATGCCAGTAATGTATCCTTTATCCCATATGCTGTGAGTTTCCAGCTCAGCCTTTTGAGAAGTATGTAGTTAAATGTTTTCTTGAAGCTGATGTGGGCAACTTCCAGTGCATTGTCTTTTTGCAGCATTCTTGCCATTTTTCCTAGTGGTGAGAAGCTGTGTAGCATGGGACATATAGGACACCTGGGCTGACTGTAGTTTAGAAGGCTGTTGTGTCATATAGGATATAATCTTTTTACAGATTAATGACTCTAATACTTTGAATGGGACTGAAGTAAAGTGGTCAAATAGACAGTTATTGGACCATTCCATCCCCCTCAGTTACATTTGCAGATAACATGCCCCATGTTCCATTCACCTGTCCTGAAACCATTGTTTTTTAATCATGGGGAGTAACAATGGAATGTACTCAGCAGTATCAGCGAGAAAATTCGGATGGATTCCACCTGGGTTCTTCAGGCCATCATTTTCTTCTTCAGGTCGTTTTCAGTTTGTTTAAAGCCTTTTTTCTTGTCACCTGTACAGAGTCAAGATGGATGTTGGTCTGCCCTGCAGTGCTGGGATGACATTCATGCCCTCTTCTGTAAAGACTGAACTGAAAAAAAAAACATTTCAGCACTGCCATTGTGATATCATTGTCTTGTGCTATAGTACTGTACTCATTAAAGATGTTGCTCACAATTGATTGTACATTTAATTTGGGCCTAATATGCTTCCAGAAGTGTTCAAGATTTTCTCTACATTTAGCATCATCAGGTTCTAGTTACATCATGTTGGAAAGCTGACATGAAATGTGATATTGGTAACTGCTCAAATGGAAATAAGATATGAAGGATAGCATAGAGCATAATGTCAGTTTGTTTTACCAGGAGCTGAGGTAACCAGCCTACATCAGTGAGACTTCTTTGTCATATTTATTTCCCATTACTTACACTTATGGTTGTTTGGAAAAAGAGGCTGCGAAGACAGCCTGAGGGCTCTTGCTCCCCAGTTTTCATTCAGGTCATTGCCATCAGGATGGGTCTGATATCGGTGGTTTTGCTATTGTTCTGTCTGTTCGGGCCATAAAGGATTTGGGGGATGGGGCGGTAACCACGGCTTCAGACAGACGTTTCAAGGAGTTCGTAACTTGCACCGTAAAACAGTTTTACCCGATCAGTTTCGTTGTTGGGGTTTTCTGTGGTTTCAGGCTGCGTCTTCGTATGGTGTCATGTCTCTGAGAACATTGCGGCCAGTCGCGCGTCGCTCGTGGGGATCCGGAAGACTTGAATCATGTCACCCGAGACCCGTCTCTAATGCATAGTTGGGATCCGGAGTTTCCTGAGCTTCTGTTTATGAAACGTTGCCTGGAAACGATACGTCGCTTTATCCTTGTCATTGTGCAAGGGAAAAGGATTGCCTAGCCATTGAATGGTGATTATGGCGATTCGATGCTAGATATATAGATGAAAAGGGACGAGAATAAGGCAGCATAAGGGCTTGGTGTAGCACAAACTACCATGCTGTTTTGGTGATAAAATTTTCTGGGCTGACCTAAACCGAGGGTCACTACAACCAAACTCATTACATATCTATCTTTGTCGTAACATCTTTGCTGTTTTTAATTTGTTTTTACGACACACATTATTGTGTCATGCAGACATCCTGCTAGGCTGAGGATCATCAGTTGTGACGATTACCAAGGCATATATCACATTCACAAAAGACCAGCATCGGTAGACGCCGTCAGATATAGGCCAGCACATTTTTCTGTTCATTTTGGCATTGCAGATATGCCGTCATGGCAGAAAAAGAAATAGACGCTCCTGCCAAGTCAGAGATGGCGGACGCCATAGATGAGGGCGCCGGCGCGCTGCGAGAAGCGGGCCCGGCCGTGCCGGCGCCGGCAGCCAACGGCGGCGGCTCGGCCGGCTCAGGCTGCCCCGGCGCGCAGCCGCCTCCGCCGCCGCCGGCCGTCACCGCCGCCGGCGAGCAGGAGCAGCTGGTGCCGTTCTCATGCAGCCTGTGCGGCCTGAGCGAGCTGTGCCACTACCGCGGCGCGCGGCCCGGCTTCACGCGCTCCGTGCAGCTGCGGGAGCCGTCGTACGTGATGCGGGACCCGTTCGCGGCGCGCGGCACCGGCCAGCTGCTGCTGCTCGGCTCCGACTGCGCCGTCTGCGGCCGCGCCGTCTGCCAGGACGCCGCGTGCAGCGTCTTCTACGCGCGCCGCTTCTGCGTGCCGTGCGCCAGGCAGCACGCGGAGGAGTTTCCGCCGCAGCTGCGCGCCAAGATCGGCCTTTCGTGACCGGTGCACAGTGCGCGGGGATCGGTGGTGGTCGCCGAGACGGTCGAGTGGGCTGCAGCGGGCTGGTGTGGTGGACTCACGGCGCATTGGCCGTTTTCGCTGGCGTGCGGCCGCCGTGACCAGGAGATTTTTATTTTATTAGTGCTGTGCGCTGGTCGGTATGCTGGGCTGGGACTGTCGAGATGCACGGACAACAGTGATCTCAGAAGATGATCGGTGGCGTTTTTAGGAGCGGCAGGTGGGGAATTCAGGAGCAGAAAGCGTTGACTCCAGGAGCTGAGGGCGAACAGTCGTTTCCGTTCGGCTTAAATCGGAAGGATGTTCCTCGTCGGTCGTTCTATAGTGGAAGGAAGAAAAGTGCGGACAGCGCCGTGCTCAGTTGTTTTGAGCCCATGTAGGCGATCGCCAGGCTATGGGTTTGGTGGCACCATAGTACTTTATAGTAGTCCATCACGTGTGTGCGCCTGTTGGCTGGAACGGCTGTCTTCCGAGGTTGGCGTCCCAACTGCGTGGAAGCTCTATGGCCATCTGCCTCACGGTTTATCATTGTGCAGCCATTCCACGCTTCGGCTGTGAGTAATTCAGTTCAGCATCACATCATTTTGCTACTGTTTTGGTATCCTCATTATATTCCCAATGAATCTTTTCGACCAGTTTTCTTCAACGATACTGAGAGTGAAGGAGTTGTTTAAGTGGACGTTGTGTACGAAAATTCCCGTCGCGTATCTTTTTGCAGGCACGTACAAGGAATATGACACAATAGCTGAGAATGCTGGGCCCTGGAACCCTTTTCACAAAGTAGTTTTAGCTCAAGGTGATTGTGTATATTGATGCACTGCTTGCTGCTTGTGTCAGGCTGGGTGCTTTTGCTTAGGCTTCCATTCCTGTTTTCTTGCTGCGACCACCACATCCTTATTACTGAACGAGATGGTATCGATGCGATGGGAAAATCCCTAACATGTTGCATGGAAAGGAAAACGCAAACATTCAAAGGACAGCGTGCCGTTTCATCACGTACTATGTGAGATGGAAGGGTGCAGCCGGATTAGCCAAGCTTCTCCGCCATAATCGTCTCATGATCCTTATGATCAGAGTTATGGTCTCCCCCATGATCTTGAATCCGGTAAAGCTCAGTCGTGAATGTGTCTGATGTGGATAAACAACCGCTCTTTGCCATGGGACTCGCCTCGAACAAGAACCAAGTACAACCTGCAAAATGCAATTTATGCAAAAACTATGGTGCGTCTAAAAAAGGCGTAGCTCTTGCACGTTAGCGAAGCTGTCAACGGTCAAACCAAGAGGATCAGGATTTAGGACACCAGACGTTTAAGGTGAAGTGGAGGGTTGCAGCGTTTAGAAGTAATGTGGCGAAATTGATTTACGGCGCCTGCGTAGAGTGCTGATTATACCATGCAGAACTGGGATGCTGAAAACGATGGTTTTCAGATTCCTTTAGATATTGTGGGGTCAGTTACTCTCTTCTGCCATTGTGTCCGGTTGGAGGGTCTCAGCTCAAGAAATCTCAGAGATAGTAAGAAAATGTTAATGGGCAGAACACCAATGGGCGTAGGAAGGCAGTGCCAGGCTACATTGGAGCACTAGTAACACCTTTTTTGTTACATCGCATGACCTCGCTAGTGAGCATTGCCAGCCTCGGCTTGATCTCCCCGACCTCCATCCGCAGGTGCCTGGAGTCGCCATGGCCCGCGTCGGCCTTGACAACTTCCAGCGGGCCAACTACCTGTACCAGCTGTCGTGGGCGGCGCTGAGGGCCACGCCCGACCGGCCGGCCGTCTCGCGCCACTATTCGCACATGCTGGCCGAGTTCGCGCAGAAGGCTGTGCTGCGGCTGGAGCGGCGACTGAAGCGGACCGTCTGCCGCGCCTGCCACGGCCTGCTGGTGCCCGGCGTCACCTGCACGGTGCGCACGCGCTCGCGGCCGCAGCGCTGCCAGCTCTGGAGCTGCGCCGGCTGCGGCCAGAGCCGGCGGCTGCCCTGTCCGCGGCCGGCCGGCCGGCGGCCGCGGGGGGCGCGGCCGGCGCCGGCGCCAGGCGGCGCCACCGACCCGCAGCGGCAGCCGGCGGCGGAGGACGGACGGCAGAGCGAGGGAGGCGGCCAGGGACAGAGCGAGGGAGGGACGGCACGGCAGAGCGGGGGAGGGACGGAACGGCAGAGTGAGGGAGGGACGGCATGGCAGAGCGGGGGAGGGACGGGACGGCAGAGTGAGGGAGGGACGGCGGGGCAGAGCGGGGGAGGGACGGAACGGCAGAGTGAGGGAGGGACGGCGGGGCAGAGCGAGGGAGGGACGGAACGGCAGAGCGAGGGAGCGACGACACGGCAGAGCGAGGAAGGGACGGCACGGCAGAGCGGGGGAGGAACGGCGCGGCAGAGCGAGGGAGGGACTGTGCGGCAGAGCGAGGGAGTGACGGCGCGGCAGAGCGAGGGTGGGAGGGAACGGCAGAGTGAGGGAAGAACGAGGCGGCAGAGTTGGGGAGTAACGGAGTAAAGGACACAAGAAAGAGGTGGGGAGCGATAGACCGCGGCCTGGACGGGCGTCAGGATGACAGAGGAGCGGAATTGCAGAGTGACGAAGAGTCGAGATTCTGGAGTGAGGAAGGCTGGAGTTCATCGCCTGACGGTGGTCACTGACCAGCCGCCGACTGCTGCGCTCACTGGCGAATGCTCAAAGTGAATGAGGGCCGGGGTGCAGACGTCAGTTCCTGCCGGTCTTCAAACGCCCGGTGGAAAATTCCTTTGTTGCGGGCAGTGACCCACGAAATTGGGTCACAGTTTTGGCCGAATGAATGACAACCAGTTATCGCTGCGTCGCATCGTAAGCGAGCTGCCGCTTGTGGTCTGCTCAATTGCGCAACGGGCAGAAACCAGCTGCCGTTACCTCCGCGCAGCAACGCCCGTCCAGGACCGGGCGGAGCGTCCCCCCGCCCCTACCCCACGCTGAAGGCCTGGCTGCAGAGCGCCAGCTGCTTATGTAAGTCCGACGGCGCTGCTGCATCGAGGTCAGCCAGCCAGCGCTCAAATAACGTTCGGCGTCCGGCCAGCAAAAGACCGCCGGACGTGCGAGCTCCGGTCCATCGGCAGTCCGTCACGGTCGGCCCGTGCGAGTACGCACGGAAGCGCGAACAAAACCGTGGAGGAAATACGACAGACAGGACAGCAGCGAGGGCATACTGGGGGTGCCTGGAACCAGATCAGACCTCATTGCCCCTCCAAAACGCGAGTCACCAGCTTCGATCGTCTGGCCGTGCTGTTTACCCAGGTTACATGCCCCGCCGCGAGTTGACAGAGCCGTGTGTGGCCGTGCGGCCCCGGTCGTGACGTCACTGGGTAACTGCGCATTTCGCGCCGGCCGCGCCGGACCGCCCTCCGCTTCCTGACGCGCCGGCCGCTGCCCGGACAGCGCCGCCGGCCGGCCGCGCCGGCGGGCTCCAGGCGGGCGCGCTGCCATGGCGAGCACCGGGCCGCCGGATGGGAGCCGCAGATGACCCACAGCGAGAGGCACCGAGACGGTGCCCGGTATTGTGACATGCAAATAGCATTCATGACCGTCTTGTGCTGATGTGCACGATTGTTACGAAGTTTCGGGTAGCCAGTCAACTTCGCAGAGCTGTCTAAGGTTCAGTTGTCCCGCAACAGGATGGCTATTTTTCAGAAGATTGTTTGCGCAGGGAAAGAAAACGTTTCATCCGGAAGCGTTTTTAGCCGAACTCGCGCAAATACAAGATATGCGACAGGTGTTATCCATCGTCGCTTCTTTATAGAGCTGAGTGACACGGACTGTGCGATGGCAAATAGCTGATGCTGCCGACCTGGGACTAGTGTGTGGGTCCCGTCGTCGACATGTGCGTTCCACTGCCGAAGCGGCTGTTCTTTCACCAACGGGACGGACGGCGTCCACGATTTCTAGTCAGACGCGATTCTAAAACGCTTTGGGCTGGGCCGTCAGGTGAGACTGTCTTCGTTGAAGCTTCGGCCCGCACACAATGACATGGTTTCTGCTGTTTTCATACCATTTCCATATCCAAAGGCTGCTGAACCACGGTTTAACCGGTTTAAGCGGGTCTGACTAAGTTCAGCCTGTCCCGGAATTCCACACATCGCTATCGCTGTATGACCGTTTCCAAAATTGGTGATAGGGACGGAGACCTATAGTAAAACAAGATTTTTAAGCAGCCTAACGTTTTTCAGCAGCTTCTTTCCATGCAGGACCATACTAATAGCAAAATATACCAAGTCCATTTTAACTTCCTCCGAAATTGGAAGGGCAACGGGTCATCGTGCGCTACAGACCTATACCTCTGTGCACGTCGCCGCTCGAAAGAATGTCTCCTGGCCTCCCAGGAATTAGCGAAGGCCTGTATAAATAAGCATGTGCGAGGGGACGGGTAGACAGTCTGTCCGGACAGTTTCATCAGTCCCAGTGCCAGTACCGGGTCTGACAATGAGGCGAGATGGGGGGGGGATGGGGGAAGGATCAGCGCGTGGACCGAGCCCTGCCCGGTCCGACGACAGTCGCCAGTAGCGCCCTCTCGCGGAGGGCGGACAGCAACGCCCCACTCTGGAACAGTCTGCAGCGCACACAATGGAGTGACGTCAGAGACGGCGGCCGGGCCTGGCGCCGCGCACGAAGACTGGGCCGCCGCCCGGTTGCGGGGAGCGTGGGGCTGTCAGGCGGCGACGGCCAAAAACCGCTACCTCCCTCCGTTATCGCGGTGCATCTGAAACACGACAGGGCCGTGTGGTACTCAGGGTGACCCTCTGTTGGTCAGGCGCCAAGCGATCCGCTCGCAGAATTCTTAGCACCGGGACGACTCAAATCATGAATGCAATTATCGGGGGGACATGTCCCCCACTTTAAACCGTAGCCCAAGAAATGGGCATCGGAGGAAAATAAAGAGCATCCCCTTAGCGCAGTCCTAAAGACATGCCGAAATCCGTGTTTTCCTCTCGTTTTCCTTTTTTGTTGCGGAAGGGCTTTTTGACCTTAACAACCATCAGCCTCCTGGCATCCCCTCTCCATGTAACGGTCAGAGCAGCTGAACAAAGGTGGGTGCCCCATACAGGCCAGACTGCTTGTGTGCATGCTCATTTCCATTTTATGCGTTCATTTTTTACACTTAATCAAACCAGCCTTTAGCTGGAACAGTGCAGTTTTATAATCCAGAGATGTGAGTTATTGTTGGCCATAATAACTCATAATTTAAACTAAAGAGGCTCGAATGGTACCTAAATTCATCCTCATCATTTTAAGGATACTGACAGACCTAAAAACCTTTTACCCTAGATGACTGTTTTTACCACTGGTGACCAGACCAGGCAGACTTCACCATTACGGGGGAAAATCAAATGTGACGCAGCTGTTTCGAACCAGTAAGAGCAAACAAAATAATGGAAAAATGACGTTAAAAATTGAAATCAAACGTTACATTGTCACAGGAGCATCAACGAAAAGTGGCTCACCTCATCTGGTTTCCTGGTACTGCGCATGTCCGGGTACATGTATCTAAAAACAAAATGCCTTGATATATGTTCCTTTTTGTCCGTGAATATGTAAGTAAACTACCAGTTTCATTCTAAGTAGATGGCGCCCTGCTTGAGATCGGTGCCCCCTTTGGAGGTCGGTGCCCCTCCTGGACGGGCGCTTCCCCACTTTTGTCGCGTTCCTTGCACCCTCTGACTTGATCCCGTCTTACCAGGACGGGGGCCTGCTCTATGCTGGCTCAGCTGTCGACGGAAATCGAAACATTTGCAGTCACCGAAATATTCAGCGTTAAAAAAATATTCATTCTGATGTTCATGAACCTGGGTCTCGGATCCCCATTTGGGCTCTGGATCTTGGGTTCTTCGGATCCTCTCAGCATATCTGAGGTTTGATCTTTGATCCGGTTAAGTCTTTCAATGAAATGGGAAGCTAGTTATTGGATCTCGCGAGACTTTTCGATAAACTGCACTGCATAGGGCTTGCGTAGATCAGTGGACCTGGGATATGAAGGATCTTTGGAGCCTTGGGAACATTTTGGGGATCTAACCACGTTTCTGGGCGCGATGTCCTACACTTATGACGCTGCCTTCAGGCTACCCGGCAAAGTATTCAGCAGACCGCCTTACCTGAATGTTAACCCCAATGGGCCTTCTCTCTACTTTGACTACATTGTTGTACCTTCAGTCTTCAGACTACCTTGCGTTACCTTCAGACCGTCCCGGACTACCCTTAGGGCACACAGGGTCCTTCAGACGACGCTAACTATCAAACCACATGAGATGCCCTCAGGGTACACTAAACTACTTTCAGATGCTCCTGGTGTATTTTCGCTGGGGCTACCTTCAGACCAAACCAGGGAATTTTCAACGGACTTTACCTTGAGACCGCAGGGGACCACATCCAGTAAGGCCACCCTGGGTTGCCTTCAAAGAACTTCAGAACTGTTGCGGGAACAATTGGGAGCAGGGGCGTGACCAGGATTTTGCCGCGAAGGGACGAAAGGGGGTGGGGGACAGAACGGAACTAGCCCCCTCAAAGCGGGAAACTCTGATTTTGACCACTTTAGTTTTGGGTTCCGAAAATTGTTACGTACTTTAGTTTTTGATGCGTAAAGAAACGTTAAATTTCTGTCCCCGAAGGGGCCCATGCTGTCTTGGCTATCTTTGGCTACGCCCGCGGTTGGAAAGGATCTATAAAGGTCATTGTCCTCTGGAGGGACCGAGAAGTCTCAGTTTGGGAGAAAATTGGAGCCAATTGCAGTCAATTGGAGGATACGGGAGTGAGGGTGCCAGAAGCGTAGTGACGAAAGAGAGCGGTATTCAGTTGAACTTTCGGCACCGCTTGGTTGCTGTGGATCATTTATTTTGTTACGGCAGTTTTTAGGACATGTCCTGCCCTGTGCCCACCATATGAAAATCTCGGCTGTGCTGTCACGGGGTGAAATGTGTGGGGTTTCAACCTTACACATGAAGGTCTGCACTCGGTCGAACTCAGAAATATTTTCGTGGTAGGAAGCAAACAATTGTATGTTCTGAATCGCGCTTCTTTGCCTTCATTGCAGCTGCTAGCGCTGCATGAAGCATGAAATCAGACGACACGGGGTAGGTTATGAACAATACCTCGTCCCAGTCCATCTTCAGAATCTTACCACAAAACATTCCTATGGTTGTACGATACTGAGGAAAAAAGTGCAAAATATTTCAGTGGTCTGGGATATACTTACGTACGGGATATGCACGGACCCTCTGTCCCCTTAAAACCAGCAACGGCCCTAAATGATGTTTTTTAGGGCTGATAAACCGGATGTTTTGAAAAACGTAAGCATGGAAATATATACCGGGTGGAAAGAAAAAGTGTCCCACATTCTGGAGCTGAATAACTCCGAAAGTATTTGAGATAACAGCCCATGTTTGCACCGGTCAATAGCCAGGTTCAAGCAGATATATCACTGTAGACATTATCAAAGTGCTCTGCTCTGTATTACGCCCTGAGCACTTGTGTAGGTGCCGTCCTTTTTGCTCCCCACACAGACTCGTCCTGATCTTCGCCTCCTGGGTGACTTTCGGCACGTCGGCACAGAGATATTCCGAATCTCGCTTCTGATGACCTTCTTCAGGTCTGTCAGGTCCTGCGGGTCGTTTTGGTACACCGTGCCCTTCAAATAGTCCCAGAGGAGGAATTCCAGGGAGCTCAAGTCCGGCGAATGTGCTGGCCACGGGTACCTCCAGCTGATCAGGCGACCCTCTTTGCGCTCTTACAAGCACTGAAGCGCCATTGCGGAGGTGTGCGGGGCTGCTACATCCTGCTGGAACCAGAAGTCTTGATCGCCAGGTCCATATTTCTGCACGTGACGCTTCCAGAAGAACTTCAGGGCCTGGATGTAGCGCTCCTTGGTGATTGTTGCCGTCGCGCCATCGGGATGTTCAAACCAGGACGGTGCGATGATCCCTCAGTCGCTGAAAACGAACCAGGCCGTGACCTTACTGCTGTGCAGCGGCTTCCCCAGGACGACGGTATTCGATATCGCTTGGTGTCAGCTTCTGGTAGATTGCCACCTTGTAAGGCGTCAGTTCGAGGTCTTCAGCAAGGATGTTTCTCACGGAGGTGTGGCTAGTGCCAGCCTCCTGGGCAATGCGCGTGGTCGATTTCCGTGGAATTTAACTGATGATGGTCGCCGCCTTTTGGACGTTTTCCTGGTATCTGGCGGTTCCTGGTGTTCCGACCACTTCTGCCCTTGCTCAGATTGAGAAGTGTTCCCTCAGCCAGCAATCGTTCGGACGATCTCGTAACTGTCAGTCTGTTTGGTTCAAGACTCTGGTCCGGTGTTAATTTAGTCTTGAAACACTGCGATGTTTCCTTTGAGTGGGGATGATGCATTTCGTCTTCCGGTATAATGGTACGATTTTAGACTTTTAATACTTACTCAGTGGGCTCTTGGTGGATTTGTGACTGAGAATGAAGGGTGTGTACGCCAAACAATTTTCCCTTGCACGTGCACGTGATTATGGAAAAGAAATATGTCACAATTCAATGAATAGGACCTCAGTCTTCTCAGGAGAAAATGTTTGACACTTTTCCTTTTCATCTGGAATGTATTCGCTACTTAGTCCACCTCGGATATTTTCAGCCATCGAAGGGGCTGACAGTGGGACGTTTCTTTCTTCTGCTTGGGCTATTTTTGGACTCGCTCCTGCCGCTGCAATCAGCCTGTCCCTTTCCAGGCGTCATCTGGCGAATTACCGTCCGCCGCTGCCGCCCGGCTTGCGCACCACTGCTGGCCTGTTGGCAACAATTGACAAATTGCATTGACCTCGCAGCGTCGGGGTGGCGGCCGATACCCCGACACACGTGTGTCGCACGTCCGGGCACTGCGGCGTCGGGGGAGGGGAGAGAGATTTCGCAACTGTTTGCCACGGAAAGCCGACCGAGGGGTCGCTAGTTGGCAGCCGGCTAAATTTGTCCGAAGTTTTGAAATTGGGCCACCGAAAAGGTAGTTGGATAAAAGGCAATATGTAGAAGAGGCCATGAGAAAAATGACCCAGAGGGAGAGTGCCCCCGAATAAAAACATTCAGAAGTCAAGAGCTCATGAACGTCGTCAAAAAGCCTCCAAGATCCAGGATCTCGAACAATATGAACTGGATTCATCCGTCAGAGCTGTTTAGGAGGCGTTGTCGGCCCCGAAGTCGCCTGATGGGCACACTGGGGGCCGGCGGAGCCCGTTCCCGCTGCTGGTGACCACAAGAACTGAATGTCCGCCAGTGTTGCGGGAGGCCTTCGCCGCACTCCCCCACTACTCATTTCCTCACAAAAGGAAACTCCCATTGCAGATATCATTTTTCATGCAGTTGGCGTCAAGGGCAGCGCAGAAGGGGGCGGGGGGCGAGGAGGAAGTTGTCCCTGCCAGCAGGCAGAGGGGGCAAGAATGTTTCTACCCCTCCTCCACAAGAAAATGGGAAGCCCTTTTGCCCAAACTGAAATGTTTGTAGTTACACATACGTTATCGAAATTCAGATGGAGGCCCCCATAACTGAGTTAAAAAGTTCTTAATTGGCTCCAGGAGGCCCTTTTCTGCGTCAAGAGACCCCTTTTTTGGATCAGGAGGCCCCTTTATGAATGAGGTAGCCCCTGCTTGTTAGTAGGAGGCCCTGTTTCGAGTAAAGGAGGTCTCTGCTGGCTTGGGTGGCCCGCTATATGAAGGCCGCTGTCCTAGATTAGGAGGCACCCTCTATACGTCAGGAGGCCCCTGTTCTGGAACAGGAGGCCCATTTTCAGTTCATGCAGGCCCCTGTTCCGAATCAGGAGGCCCTGTTTCGGGATAAGGAAATCCTTTGCTCGATTGAGATGCCCCTTTATGAATCAAGAGTTCTCTGTTCTGAGACCCTAACTTTGTATCAGGAGTCCTGTTCTGGAATATATATATATATATAGGATATATATATATATATATATATATATATATATATATATATTCTTATATATATATATATATATATATATATATATATATAAGAATAGGAGGCCGTATTGTGGGATAAAAAAGCGCTTTGCTGGGTCGGGAAGCCCCCGCATGAGTTAGGAAGTCCCGCCTTCGAGGAGCCCCATTTGTTTAGGAAACCCCCTGGAAAATTCTGCCCAGCCCCAACTCAAAATCCGTGGCACCGTCGCTGGTTGGCGTTATATCTCACCGTCTCCGGCAGCAACCGCCGTGAGTGGTTTCAACGCGACATGACCTTGGCTGTCTAGAGAGTCGATAAGTAACCCAATCACCACTATTACAGCTGACGTTGACCAGATGTCCGAACGTCGGCTTATTATCACTTACGGTTCGTCTCGGTTTCTGATGTGGTGTCAGTCTTGTAAATGCGACATTCGTTTGCTTTATAATCCTCATGGATGAAATGGGCGACTGATCTTGATGATTATCTGCATATATTATTAAAGAACTCACCTAGTCCATTTTAACGGCTCTTTGGACATGCGTATGACTTGGCTTAAGCTAAAACTGGCTAGATTTGGCAACAGTAAATGATTTGTACGCTAGTTCCTAATAAGTGCGACTGGCTTGTGTTTAAAATATGGCGGCGGCACAATTGCGATAACCAATGCGGATGTACAAGAAACCAAGCTGTCTTCGTCTTTTGCCTACAGTTGTAGTGTTGAGATGTGTCTTTTGCAGAAGAGAAAAGTGGTCAGGAATCGGTATGTATGTGGCAAATAATGAAGTCGTGTTACTTTGCGACCTCGACAAATCTTTGAGCAAACCTTTGCCTGTCCTCTGCAAAAAAATCCCGCAGCGCCGCCATTGGAGAGAAGAGCATGACTGTTACAGGCTGGCCTGCCTGTCCGGCGGAACGTTGTGGACGAGTCTCAGGGCTTCAGTGGCGCGCCATCCTGTAACGGTTTGTTATCATTTTGATTATTAGTCTGGAGCGCTCACCCATTGAAAATAAACACCCTCCAAGAAGGAGTTGACAGCAGACCTTGAAGCATGTTTGCGATAATCCGGACTTCGTTTATGTCTCAGAGATTTCTCGATCGCTACGGGGTGCATCACGGCGCTGCTGCTACTTGCAGTTTGAACATGTGTTTTTGCATTTTGACCAGTTTTATTTCAGCGCACATTTTTTGTCGATAGGGAGTGAAATTAAAGGCCTTTGTTTCCAGAAATGGTATGGCTCATCCCCACGTCTTTATTTTCATGCCATGTCATGTCATGCCATGTTCTCATCTGCTTGAAAGAAAATAATAGGTTTAGCTTTCTCTTGCCTTACGTTAGCTTCACTATAGCTATAACGTTTGCAGCAACCTGTTCCACCAACTTTGCAATTGGTTGGGCATTGGCCAATCCTTACAACATTGCTGGGTAAGGACATGAACAAGTATGGGCTTCTATACGAACATAAAGTAACTTATAACATGGCATGCCATTAAAGCAAGAACCGCTGGAAAAATTGCAACATCCCTGGTATACAAATAATTTGTTGCGAAGCAGGTGCTCCGGTTGTTTTATGTTCAAATGTGATAACCATGACAGTTAAATGCTTTCTTTTACAGGGCTTAAATACTTTTGAAATCTTGATTTCATAGAGCGACACGAGAGTAACGTGAAGTTTTCCCAGTTCCCAAGCTAGACAGGATGCCGATCGTTTCCTCGAGCAGACTTGTACTTGATTCCATCGGAATCAAAATCGATTCCGGGGTGGATTCCGTTCCGGCCAGAGTCGGAATCAGAATCACTTCTACTGGTACGTGCCGGAAGCAGAGGTGGCGCTGAATCAAACGGTCCTCCGCAGAATCACATCTGAAATCCGTTCTCAATGGCGTAACGTAGTGCAATGAATCTTTGTGTAATCGATTCCGGAGTCGACTCATTTCATTTCGAGTCGAAGTCGGAATCGATTTATTTTTTGAAAACGCATTGTGTGAGAATCAGAATCGATTCGCCAAGCCATGAGCCGGATTCGGAATGGATCTCCCCGAAAGCTGAACCAAGCACAAGTCCGTCCTCGGTTCTCCTCTGTACATAGTCTCCTCTGTATAGTCCCCGCAGTCTCCGCTCCGCGGGGACTCATAAAGCACGTCTGACGCTATGAAGGATGTTCGCAAGGGCATACTTGCACACATGTCGTACTGAGACACGCCTATTTTCATGGCAGCGAAAGCCATGCGCGTGGAAGCCCATGGGGAGTTTTGGAAAACTTTCAGCATCAGGTGTTGCAGGAAATAACGGCCTCCAAATGGCCCTGATCCTACCGACTTGAAACAGTTCTAAGCACATGGCGAAAGTGTTTCTTGGCGAAAGTGTTTCTTTTCTTTCAACATAGTAAACGCATACTACATTGTACATGTACAGGTATTGAAAATTGCATGTAATGCAGAGGGTTCACTCTGCTCTGGGTGCGCAGCTGGCGATTCAACGGCTACTGGCACACATTCATCCAACCAGATCGGTCGTTCATTCAGACACGAACACTGCACTGCTTACCTAAAAGGCGGACTTTGCTCAATAAGCGCAGACGGCGCGCTGGTGAAGTAGTGTGACGAAGATATTCTGTTACTGACGGTGCAGTGTTCGGGATCTGCCACATCCTGCCGTGTGAGCATCAAACACATCGGCCAGCAGTCGGGCACCAAACATCACGCCGAACAGTCAGCGCAGACCGGGAAAAAGTGCCGAACAAAACTCCAGAACGAGAGGTGTCGATGAGCATTTTTTTGTGACGGCCTTACCCCCCGTTGGTTTGTGCCCACCCCCAATATTTTCTGCTAGTTTTGACAAGGGAAATGGGTAATAATACCGAAAAGAACGGCTGCAGTAGATAAGGGACAGGTTGGTGGAATAACATAGAATAAAGCATGAAGTGGTCCAAACCATTTGGAAGAGAAATAGTGACAGACTCTGTGGTGAAACGGGCGCAATATTTAGGCCGGGTGCCGGTTTCTACAGGTCTCGTAGTGCTAGGGGCCTACCAGTGTTGATTTAAGCCTTACCAATGTTCCTCTGGGTCTTACCAATGCTTTTTGTAAGGAAACAAATCCCAAATCACAATTGTAGGTGAAAGAGGGCCGTTGGAATGAAAGATAAAAGCAAGAATCATGAATTTCACCCAACAGAATGATAGCACGGACACATGCTTATCGTATATATATATATATATATATATATATATATATATATATATATACATGCATACATAGGGAGATATATAATTTTTATTTGGGACGTAATGAATTTCTACTTTTCAGGAGAGAGTAGGTTCATTCTAACGAGAAACCCACGTTTAGAGAGAGGTTAGCTTGTCGGGCCCCCGGGCCAGCAGTCCCCCCCAATCATTTACGCAAAACGACACCCCTGGCCGAAACCCAGCAATCCTGACGCCCACGAAGAAAAGCAGCACCCAGCTGAACATAGGACAGGTAGCTCACCTAAGGGGATAGCAGGGTGCACCGTGAACTGGCCAACGCTTCGGTTGCAGATCAGTTCTGCGTATTTGGAGGAGGTGCGTCGCAGATAGATTTCGATTTAGTGTCCAGATATAATTGAGTTGAAGCATTTCAAGCAACAGGTTGGTGATCTCCCCTCAAAACAAGTGTAAAAAGATGACATTTCCTTTTGTTGCATTACGGGACATTAAGAGCTGAATTTATCGAGGGTTTATTTAGCCTCTGGAACTAACGGTCCGATTTTGCTGCAAGATAGATGTAACAAATGCTTGGAACGTAAATTTCAATCCTGATGTTTTAAAACTGGCATCAGACTACGGACCACGTGTAACTCCAAGCAAACTGACCACGCAGCATTGCCAAACGCGTCCCGTCACAGTGAACAAAAACAAGAGATAAATTCGTCAAAAGGGTGTTGCGACACCCGTTGCGCTGGCGGCGCGTGCTCGCCGAGCGGTACACGCCGCCAGCGCCACCTAAGGTCGTTGGTCCCGGGCAGAGGCTATCCGCTGGCGCAGGGCGACACTGACGGGGCGACGCCGGCACGGAGGGGTCGCACGCGGCAGGCGTGCTCGCCGCCGTGGAACGTCGAACGGTCCGTGCGCCAGGGGACAGCCCGTGCGGCCGGCCAGCACCGACCAGCGCGGCTCGTGGGCCGTCGGATCGTCACCTCCAGTGAGCGTTCTTTCGGGTGGGCCGCCGGCGGCCGTCAACCGCCAGGATGTTGGACATCGCGTCGTCGGTGAAGGGGCTGCTGAAGTTGGACCCCGTCTGCAACGACAACAGCATCTTCCGGCTGCACTACAAGGCCACCTCGGCTCTGCTGGTGATCTGCTCGCTACTGGTGACGTCGAAGCAGTACATCGGCGACCCGATCGACTGCATCGTGGAGGGCATCCCCGCGGATGTGATGGACACCTACTGCTGGATTCACTCGACGTTCACCGTGCCCAGGTCGCTGTCCAAGGTCCTGGGTGAGACGATCCCGCACCCCGGCGTGGATTCGCCACAAGAAGGGGACTATCTCAAGTACCACAAGTACTACCAGTGGGTGTGCTTCACGCTCTTCTTCCAGGCGTGCCTGTTCTACGTGCCGCACTACTTGTGGAAGATGTGGGAGGGCGGGAAGTGCGAGATGCTTGTCATGGAGATGAACTGCCCGGTCATTGACGAGGAGACGAAACGAGGCCGTCATAAGATGCTGGTAGACTACTTCCAACTGAACCTGCACAATCACAATTTCTACGCCGTTCGCTTCTTCTTGTGCGAACTGCTCAACTTTGTCAACGTGGTCGTCCAGATGTTCTTCACCGACCTGTTTCTGGGGTACGAATTCACCACCTACGGCACGCGCGTGGTGCAGTACGCCAACATGGACCAGGAGGAGCGGACTGACCCGATGGCGCTGGTCTTCCCCAAGATGACCAAGTGCACGTTCCACAAGTACGGAGCTTCCGGCACGGTGCAGCGGCTGGACGGCCTGTGCGTCCTGTCCGTCAACATCATCAACGAGAAGATCTATGTGACGCTGTGGTTCTGGTTCATATTGGTAGCGGTGCTGAGCGGCCTGGCCCTGCTGTACCGGCTGGTGGTCATCCTGTCGCTGCAGGTACGGTTGTACCTGATGCGCGTGCGTGCCCGCCTCGCACCGCCAGAGCACGTGGAGACGGTCGTTCGCAAGAGCCAAATTGGAGACTGGTTCATCCTCTTTCAAGTCGGGAAGAACATGGAGCCGATCGCGTTCAAAGAGCTCATCACCAAGCTGGCCCTGCGGTTTGAGGGCAAGGACGCGGATTCCTAGTGGCTCCGACCAGTATTGTTTGCGCTGCTCATGAAAAGTATCCCTCGCGAGCTCTCTCAAAGACGGCTTTATCGGCGATATCACACTGCCAGCCTTTGCGGCCCGGTGAGCTACTCTTGAGTCTCGCAGAGGTCCGAGCTGCGAGTGTGCAGAGACGCCGACAGACTGCGAACGAATTTCGCCGTATGCCGCTGCGCTGGTCGCACTGTTGCGCTGCCGCTGCGAGGAGCTGGATCTCAGAGCCGGGTCGCGCTGCGAACTATTGGGGTTGGTAACAACCAGCAGCGAGCGTTGGACTGTTACCAGCCGGTCATAGCAACATTGGGGCTGTCGTAGCCGCCCTCTTGGGCGCGTCGTCACTGAAAGTCGCTATAGAGAGGATGTCGATATCGATACCGATATCGGCCAAATATCGAGCGGACTCAACAGCCTGGGCCAAGCGGTTCTACAAGCGAATCACGCCGCTTGGCATGCCTACTGAATGCAGAGGCACAGAGCTGCCGTTTGACGCCATCATGGCGATTTCGACAGTCACCGATCGCGGCTGCTGGCGACTGACAGCCCGCCGCGTCACCTGTGCAGCCTGCTCGACCTCGGCTCCGTTCCGATCGGCTAAGCGTAAGCTTGAGCTTTCGTAGGCGAAGAGCGCGGTGCTTGATGGGCGGTGGATGGTTTTGTACTGGCAGCACGAATGATGCATACAACAGTAACTCGCAGATGGCTTCATGTTGGCGCTGTAGGCAATAATGACTATGATGATAGCAAATGCGTTTGATCCTACCCACGGTCATTTATTGAAAACTGAGCCCGTCCGTTGTGACCGGCCATACCGCTGTTTTAAAGCTAGTCGGGCGATCTCCGAAAAGCCACGCAACTCTAAACGACAGATCTCTGCGGCTGTTCCTTCATCAGATCGGATTGATGAGGATAAAACGGGGACCCAAAAACAACTGAAAGTGTTTCCCTTTCCCTAATTGCTACACAATACGACCGTCGTACTTGACAATAAAAAAAAAAATGCCTACAATGATTGCGACGAGTCAAAATCCTGCTGGCTCTCGCCAGCTGGTTGGAACAGCGAAAACGTTTGGAAGCGTTACCGTAGAAATGTCCATACCGGATAGAAAGCGTACAGAAACGTTACAAAGTAAACCATACAGCAAACGTTCGCAAGTGATTTAGCGACACTCAGTCTCACTTTGTGCTATGCATGGGTGCCCCTCATCGTGAAGGTGACCTCTGTACTTGGGTCCTTGGTTGGATCCAGGTCAAAATTACTGAGATATCTCACTAACGTTTTCCTCCTTATGTTGACTTTGGAGGGGCCATGAAGTCACCGAAAACACTGATTTATTTCCTACCAGTAGTTTTAATTCCAGGTCATTACTAAAAATGGCTTTGGTACCTTTAGTAGCGTCCTACATGTTACAAGGGTTACGTCACTTAGGATTCAATAGAAACCAGAATGCACTGTCATAACCTCCTCTGAGGTTGCCTATCCACACTGGTTGACTTAGAACAGCAAAACTGGGTATAATCGTGTGGCTAAAAGACCTAGCTGCACGTTCGTCTTATTTTATTGTTCTTTTATGTCAATTCTGCAACTATCTAAGGGTCGCATGCCCCTACCCCTCTTCTGCCGGAGATGGCCAAATGCTAAATACTAGCGCGAGTTAAAGGAAGCGGTGATTTGACATATGGTTTGGCGGAGCGTTCTCAGATGACTGCGAGGACCAGTGGAGGAGTACAGGCACGTAGCCGTGATTTTCTTCAAGGGGGGGAAGCAAATGTCAAATTTTGTCATATGCCACTGGCATATGGCAAAATTTATAGGAAGAAGCAGCAATTTCGTGTAAATTACCTCATGTTTAACGCGCAGGATAACATATGATGTTTGCTTTTGCAACGCATCTATGATCACTTCTACGTACTTATCCGAAATCGTTATATATCTAATGCAGACCATTTGCCTCAGGGGGCCATGGCCCCCATGCCCCCGCCACCGGCTACGTCCCCGAAGAAGTGTAATACTGAAAGGAATCGCGAAACCTCTGTTTGTAGTACGAAATACATGGAGAACATAATAGAGCAAAATGTTACACAATTTGAAAGCATACTTTCAGTGGCCATTTACCGAAGGTTTCGGGTGACAGGGTCGTTTTGCGTCGCTTATTCTAACGAGCTAACGTCATCTGTCTCGACGGACGCCTCGTGCACCTCTAGGTAATACACCAAGTGCCCAAAACTCTACAGAAAATTAATGTAATAAAATGTGTAATGCAACAGATACAAATACTAAGTACGGATAACATTGTATATAAAATGCATATGCACGTTTTCTTCTGTCAGCATATTTCAAGCGTACATCATGTAATCTGACGGCACTGAGTTTGTCCATATTGCAAATTGCAGCATCTCCCACAAAGTCAGGGACCGTAAAGTTTACAAAAACCACACTGCCAGTGCCGAAACCTGCTTCCATTGAATAAGAACACCATAAGTACTGGTAAGTCCGATATCACCATTTACGGCAGTTATCGGGGATGAGGCTGCGAGGAAAACTACATGGAATTAAGTCATCAAGCAACAGCTAGAGAGTTTAACTTACAACAACGATCCTATGCAGATGAATCTGGCGAGTGCCAGAGTGCCATGAAAATGAGGACTGCATATCGCGATAAGTTCCAAATTTTATTTCGATTGATGACGACGATCTGATCTCAAGTGACGTCATTTCTGCTCCTTACGGCCTTTCGTTTGTTTTATTCATCTATCTAACTGTACATATTATGCACTCAACTGCATGCTGCAGCAACACAGCTCCGACATATGTTGCATATTCCTACAACCATTACAGGATGCTCTAAGCAGAACGTTTTGAATCTCACCCCACCATTTGCAGCGGACGACGTTGATATCTGATTTAGTGCAAAGCTTTGCTTGTCGTGCAAGCCTCGACCACGTCAATGACGATGGAAAAATGAATACATGCGTGATAAAACAGTTCGGTCTTGGATACCAAGCCACGTGGGTACGGAAAATCTTACACGTGCTGTCAAGAATATCACCTGGCTACCATGCAGTTCGGGTGGCCGCTTTTGCTTCGGATTTAACATGCTGATTCTCTCGAGAATCAACCAGGGAAGGATATGGAGGGGGGGAGGGGGTGCGACGAGGGGGCTACAAGGGGGGCCAAGTGTCTTCCTCCGCCCCTTTTGGCATTTTGGCGCCCTTATGCACCGAAGGCGGATAAAGGCGCCAAAATGCGAAGCCTGCAAAGCTGCCGAAGGCGGACGCGTAGGTCATTCGTTAACGAAAGTTGCCCGTGGATGCAAAGGCACCTTATCGTTAAAGAGCGCACACGTGACCTCATGCGTCCTTGTGATAGGACGTGGGCGCCCTTATATTAAAAAGAAGCTCCTGTAACATCGAGGAAATGGCAATAACATAACTCATGAGCGCCCTAAAAAGGCGCCGTTAATAAAATTAAAATAGGCGTCGGTATGATGAGGCACTGGTGGCTTGTCGTTCAAATGGCGTTACTCTGGCACCAAGAATGCCACCGTTTCCTAGAGTATAGGCAACCTATCATTCAAAAGACCCCTGAAAACATAAAGACACCCCGATGAAGTTCCATTAGACCTTGCAGTCCAAAATAACGCTCTAGTGGCATAGAAGAGTCACTGTCATTTTCGTACCAGGAGCTCTTTTGCTAGATTGGCTCCTTTGTATCACAGAGACACAATGCCAGACCTTACGTCCAATCTGATGCTTCAGTTTTTACAGACGAATCCTGTGCGTGGACTCAGACACTCTGTCGTTAAAGAGCGAACACGCGGCATTGTGCACTTTTGTGACAGAAAGTAGGCGCCGATAATAAATCTTTAAAGATACGCCATTTAAGCATCGAGAAATTGGCTATAATATAGTACCTACACAACAAATATGTCCATATTCAATACGGGCATTCCGTGTTCAAGCGTGTACGAGTCAAAACGACCCTGTGAGTCGTTTTGACACCGCCTGCCACATGCAGTTGAACGTTTCGCGTCGTTGCGATTTTGGCGCGTTTTCGGCGCGATTGTATCGTTTCGGCCCTAACAACATCGTTTCGGCGTCCCTTAAAGAAACTCCTACCCCGTGAACAAAGTCCTGGATCCGTCCCTGGAATCAACTACGGCGCTCGTCATGACTGCCGCATTTTCCCGTCTTCCACAGAATGGGGATCAGTTTGCGTCACAGATGCACTTCCCGTATTAAAACGTTTTCACCAAGTTACCCTTGGGGCCACTTCTCCAAGCCCACATGAATAGGTACAGATTCGCATCTCGCCAATTCGCCACTAAGGGCCTTTGTTTGGCTCCCCAGAGTATCACGATGCCATCGTCGTGTGATCTGAGGCCTAAAATCGTGACACCTAGAGTTACTACGGTTTTAGACAAGTGATGTTTCAGGTTAGCTTAGTTCACCTTCAGCATAGGTGGAGTTTTCTATGTCTTTATGGTGCACCGGGACCCGGTAGCGCTGAAGCACGCACCCAGATATTCGATGTCGCACAATGATGTGAAACGCTGACTTGCACTCGCAAGTGGTGACTCAGAACAGAACAGTTTGTTGATGTCAGGATGATAATTTTTAATGAGAGTGTTTTTTGGCGAACATTTTTCTTTTAAACTGGTGTGACAGTCCCGTTGGGCACCCAAATTCATGCATAGAAAGCTCCGCCGTGCTGGTCAACATAGGCCACTACAAAATACGAATAACTGAGGAAGAATGACAGTCACGGCCAAGGCAGCTTGGGTGAACCGAAATCCGTTGCAATCAGAGGGTGTAAAACAGCTGAAAGAACGCTGGTAGACACATTTTGCACATTTGTTGGGGCACATTTTGGGCAGTCGCACGAGTTCTGAGAAGTCTGGTCCAAGCTCTTGCTTAGCGAGCGGGACGATTTGATTCCGACTCTTCGGACCCTCACCGTCAATATGCTTCTCGACATAATAATAAGATTACTCGAAGATTCATCAGTCAAGCCCTCAGCGTAACTGGTATATCAGGTTTGATGTAGTCGTCATTCTGCGACGCAAGTTTATACCTTAGGTGTAGGATGAGATCCTTTTTGAGTTTAAGTCGCTCACCTGTAAGTCGTTTTCGGAACTCGTAGACAACATCGACACATTGTTGGCGTGGATTCTTATGTTACACTGTTTTGAGAACAACATATTTTATTATGTTTACCATTATTTCATATAATTTAGAATGTTTCGGGCACAATATCTTGGGAACAGACATTGACGTTTAAGTCTTCTTTGACCGTTTTCAAACACTAACGGTTGACAGTTACCCAAGGTTGTCATGGTTGTCCTCCCTTCAGCGGCCATAGGCTTATTTTAGAGCTTGGTGTGACGTCACAGATTCACGCCCGAGGGCATTTTCGATTTTCGCTGCCATAGCGTTTTCGGAGTTTCGAGGGTGTGTACTGGTAGTTATCCTAGCTGACTGCAGTGCTTTGATGGCTACATGTGGCCTATAAGAACGCTGGTCCACGAAATCCAATGCTCATCACAGCCCACAGGTGTGCGGTTAGAGCCGATACCTCGTGTTTTTTTTTCTGATAGAGGCTCAAACATGCGAGTGCGAGGAACATGAAGTCCATTGCCTGTCAACAACAGTGTTGTGTGATATACTTGGGGGCTCCAAAAGGCTTATTGGCATTCGAGAAGCTACTTGGGAGCTTGATTGTTCTGGCTGCTTGCCTCTCTTATATAAAATTGTCAATGTATTTTGTTTTCAAGCAAATTTATCCTTGTTTAAACTGTCCGCCTCAATTTTAGATTGCAATTCCAACGATGTGAAAACAGCAGAAAGTGTTAAACAAAAGTCATTGGAAAGCTCGTTACAAATTCTTTTGAATCCGATGCTTTTTTATTACCATAAAAACACTGCGGATGTATCAAATCGTCAAAGAAACCGCTACATCTCAGCTGCATCCTGGCCCAGGCGTTTGTACCTTCGTCATGGCAACGGCAGCCATTCCCATAAGGTTCGTTAGGCCCGTTAAATGCCACATGCCACTCATTATCATCCTCAGTTTTTGACAGTCGCTGCACCGGTGAGCCAAATAAGCAGTTAGCTACATACTTTTGCTTGTGGCTACATAATGTCGCTGGGCAGCATGTTGGGGCCGCATTTTGGTTAGAAATGCTGAAAGGATAATAAGTAATGCTTGTACACAATAAAAAAACATTATTTTTATTTCTGAAATATTTGGAATTACTTCTTCAAACTAAATAAAATCTCAATTTCCGAACGTAAGTGGAACGGAGCTGCTCTGCCCAGTTCACATTGGCACAGTGGACGCCAACTCCTCATACGAACACCTGGTCTCTGGCAAGGACACCGAACCCCAAACGAGACTGGAGTGCAGTTAAGGGAATCGACGCGAATTCTTCCCAGGAACACCGGGCCCTCGGCACAAGCGCCGGAACCATGAAACGTACACCACGCTCTTGGCACGTCGTCTCGGCCCCCGTCACATGACGGCACGATTACGGCCAACCAGAAATGAACCGCACGCCCTGAGCACAACGAACACTAAACCATCGGCACGACCACTAGCTCCTCTGTGACGCAAACGTTGGAAACCTGACACAGGCCCTTGCTCCTGAAAGACATTTTTCCACTGGACATCGGGCCCCTTCCACAAGCGTCACCGTCGCGACGACCCCAACATGAACGTTGAACCCCTAGCACCACAGGCACTGGGTCTTTGGTACGAACTCCGAGTCTCTGACACGAACACCGAGTTTTGTCCGATCTAATTATTGTTGTCTGCACTTCAAAATTTCACGGCCGGTCAGCACACATAGTGAATTGTGCTGCAGCTAACTGCCAGAGCTCCCATCGCAACAATAAACAACAATAGTCGCATTTGAGTTTTCCTAAATCGAGCGAAATTCGAGCTTTGTGACTGCACCGATGTGCGACAAATGACAGAATCAGCGTTTTAACTGCTCGCCGTTCATTAGTTCCAAAAACAAGGCCGCAGCTAAAGGTGGACGCTGTGCCGTCGCTGTGTCCTCTCGTGACGAAAAGAGTGCGACTGAAAGGTTTGCAGAGCTGCCGTCAGTAGCGCACGCCGCACAACGCACGGCTCCGTTACCCACCTGCGGCAGCCTACGTAGATCTCCGACCGAGGCGGCCGACGCTCGCAGTTGCTTTTATTGATATGAATGTTTATAAGTGTGATACATTTTTGATGTCATAACGTCATTTATTTATATGTATTTCACCAGTCGTAAGAAAAACGGGCCATTCTCAGGAGCAGGACACCCTTACGTCGTGAGTCTCATGAAAGTTCGTGTTTACAATCAAACCCGATGTGCCGACTCGAAATGGCATAAGCCGGCTGTACCGGTCCTCAAGCGGCGGCGGCCATCCAACTGGCTGTCCCGGCCTTAGAGCGGTGCGTGTCCTTGCCACGATTCAGTAGTTACCCCGCGCCCGATTGTCGGTCGGCGCCATGCATCCTCGACTGGGTAGGGGGACGGTTGACTGCCCCCTCTAACTCACGAACGGTTGGTCTCACGATAAAAATAAGCAGACTGTAGGAAAGCTCGTGACGAGCAGAGCTCGACACTGACCTCATTTTTAGTTTTGGATAATATGTAAGCCATTTACGCCCTATATATGTTTTTTCATAGCCGCCTGCAAGAAACCGGGAGACGGCCTGGAATCTCAAGGACTGTGACTACGAAAGACTAGATAAAGGCATCAGCGGACAGATAAAGGTCCGCAGATGCCGATACACATCTAATTTCTCTCATTTGTTTAATATGTAGGCGGAAACGTTTAGTTAAAGACACGGCGATCTTCGCAACGCTGCACGGCGGGCGCCGCAGACAAAGGCGGTATGAGACTAATTCTAGCATTCTTTTATTTTCGCGAAATATGCCTTTCCAAATATTGTTTCTTGATCACAGTGGTGCTTGTGATTGTTTCTCGTGCTCCAGTGTCGAAAAAATTCAGTAGTTATGAGTTTACACAATTGGTGGAGCTTTATTCGCAAAAGCCTGTTTATTTTCAAAGCTTGCAATTTTTTGAAACTCTTTGACCTTCCTGGTAATATTCGCAATTGCGCGAGCCAGTTCTGCCATTTTCTACCCGATCTGAGTCATTCATCGCCGATTTTGATGGCAGTACATTTTGACTCATGACAGTTATTCGTGACCTAACCTCAGGTCAATGGTCGGAGGCCATTGAAACTTTGCCCATCGACGGCGAATGGATGTCTGGATCTCTTGACACTCAAATGTTTATAAAAAATCCGTCAATTTCCGAAAAAGCGACAGGTGTTGAAAACATGTTTCACCTTAGGTCAATGACCCGGACATTTCCAAAAAAATCTGGGAAAGCAAATTTGTTTTATTTATCAAAATCTCTAATCCTTGAGAATTTTATTGTGATATCTTGTTTTGCGAAAAAGTTGCAGGGTGCTAAACTTTTTTTGGACATAGGTCCACTTGACCCGACCTAGGTTAGACACCTTAATTGACCTGAGGCCAAAAATGGAATTCAAGGTGTAAAAATGATCAAGCAAAAGATACACAAAGTTTCGTGGTGCTGCGTTGGTTCGTTCTCTCACAATCTCGGAAAACCTCAGGGGGGGGGCGGTCAACCGCCCCCCCCTCCCAGTCGGGGACGGGTTAAATTTGTCCGTCGTGTTCTTGATGTTCTGGATTGCAGTGAACTATAAGAGCATGGCTTAGTCGACTTCCTCGCATTCTTTACACGCTTCTCACTGGAGCCGTCAACATATGGAATGGAAAATGATTTCCCAATGGAGATATCCATGCATTGTCCTATCGAATCAATCTTTACTTTTCAAAGGCCACTCATGTATGGAATTCCGACGCCATCCCATCTGGGATTAAAAACGATATCGATGAAAATTATTTACCGGACACAAGACATTGATTGGGCGGCAATTCCGCCTAGTTTCTTTTCCTAGTTGCTAGTTACCTGGTGTTCCTGCCTAGTTTCTTTTCAGCGCGCCCCTGCATGGTTTTATGAGTGGAACATATCCTCTTTGAAATCTCATGGATGAAGACTATTGTGCGTCTTCAGTTACAAATTTTCTAAAAATGTAATTCGGACAGGGCTTACAAGTGTCTACATTTGCCTGCGTGTTACTCAAGCGTTGTTTTGCGTAATCTTTTCATTAAACGGGTGGGGGAGGGGGGAGTCCGTGGATGCCATGGCACTCCCACTTTCCAAGAATGCTGAACATTAACTCTATGGCAATGCATAGAAATAATCCACTTCAGAATCGGCTTTGGCACCCCATTTTCTGACTTCCCTTCACTGATATATATATATATATATATATATATATATATATATATATATATATATATATATATATATATATATACATATATATATATATGTATATATATATATATATGGGGGAGAGTGGGGTAAAGCGCACACCTTACGGAAAAACGGCAATATCATGTGTGGTCGCAATGCTGCAAAGGAATGGAGGGTATGGTAAGAAGCTCTGATAAATTGGCTAGCTGTTGTGAAACACCTGTTTTGAAAGAATGATTCTAAAATAGATTAAAATCGTTTTTCCCAAAGCGGTTCAAAATGGCGCTTTACCCCTATATGGGGTAAAGCGCCCGCTGGTGTGGGGCAAAACGCCCCCCAAACAAAGCTCCACCATAACCGCGAGATTCTGTACCTTACCCCGATGTTATTTCTTCACAAGGGTGAATGAGCAGTCACCATCTATGCTGTTATTCCAAGCACACGTTTGCCAGCAAAACCAAGGAGTTATGAGCCCGATGCGTAAGCAGTAGCACATCAGTAACTCTAGCCATCTCAAAACGGAAATCTCACCTAACTTGGTCCTCTTGGGTATTGAAAGCGGGAGAATTTAGCTATGGTTTTGATTGCCAAAATTTACTGTTATCCACGTCGCGTTGGCAACACGAGAAAGACAAACTTGGTCTGTGTTGGCAAAATGGCATGCCTTTAAGTCATGCAAACGTAATAGTGCGTATTCCTTGACAAAAGGTCTATCAACAGGCATTTCTTGCAAAGTGAACTTGCTAGAATACATACGTGCACGTAGAAACAAGACCTGTACCCTCCACCTGCAGAAACGGAATACCCAAAGACTCTTCGCTCGCTACAACCTGCGAGGACAAGACTTCAATATCGCGTTCCTCAGAAATGTACCAACGTATCTACCAAACAGAATCGTGGCTTCCCACTGCCATCCGCCAGTCTACAATGGTATATCACCGAAGAAGGACTGTCATATAGAACGAAGAAATGTTAAGTTTTAGAACAAAATCGACCTTGCTGTTTGCACGAGTGATTTCCACTGGTGGTTACGGCTGCTTTTGCAGGTTCAACGGCAGAAGTCACAGACATACGACTTCTGTTTTTCGTCTGCATCTGTGCACGGCTCGCAAACCCAGGAGCTGCACTCCGTGCACTGGATCCAGCGCTCACAAGAACGCCTAAAGAGCATGCCACAGACGAAGCAAGTGATATCGTCACTCTTATCGTTGCGCACTGTGCTTTTCTTGGCTTTCTTCTTCACTGTTGGCACTTTCTTCTTCTCGAGATGCCTCTTGTATGGTGAATATGTGAGGAGTTCGGCCTTCTCCGCCTTCCTTGTTCTCGTTCTGACCGCTGCTTTGAGTGGCGAAAAGATGTCAACTAAGCCTGAAGCTGAGGTGCTAGGCATAACCGTTGACGTACAGAACCCCGGGGCCTGCTCACAGGTCCTCTTCTCTGCACTGCTCGTAGTCGCCGAGTCTTGCACGGAATGCGCTGTTGCCTCCGTTTGCTGTCCTAAGACGATAAAATTGGTGCTGTTGGAAGCGTCCTGCTCTGTCTGGACGGCAAAGGACGTCCTAGTTTGCTGCTCACAGACACCCGTGGGACCATCCGGACGGTGGGGATCTTCATCTTCAGTTAGCATCGACGGAGCGAAGTCTTCGTCGGTGAGGATGCTAGTGTCCAGGGACCACAAACTCGTACACCGGAAATCGTTGATAGCTTCTCGATGGTGGCAGCTTTGCTGTAGGCAGCGCAGAAGAATTCCGCGACCTGGTGGTCCGTAATGTGCTTGCCAGGATGGCAGTGCATCCAACAGTCTGCAACAGTGTTGAAGGCACTTTTCAGTGCCTTGTAGATACTTGCGTCCAATGGCTGCATGCCATGGGTGCAGTGAGGCGGAAGATTAATCATTACGATTCCGTGCTCTCTGGCATAGTCGACAGCGGCTAGTGGCTTGTGGCTCTGGTGTCCATCTATAATGAGGATGTGTTTTTCCTCTTCACTGGGTTTCACGACGCTTGCGAAGTGTTTCAGCCACATCAAGAACGAATCGCAATCCATCCAGCCGGAGGGTGTTACTGTGGCTAGTGAACCAGGCGGAGCACCTTTTGAGAGTGTTTCTACCATCCTCTTGCGCTGATAAATCAGCATTGGTGGGACGTACGGGCCGCACGCATTGACGGCGCACATGACTCTCACCGTCCTACCTTTCTCTGCGCTAGTTACCTTGCCCACTCGGCGTTGTCCCCTGGTAGCCAACACAGCGTCTGGTTGCTGTACCGTCGTCAGTCCTGTCTCATCAGCGTTCCATATTCGCATCGGGTTCGCCTTGCACGCGTCGAGCTGCTCTCCGTAGATGTCAAAGAAGCGTTTCATTTGTGGGCGGTTGAATCCTACAGCTCGAGCCAAACTGGTCGCCTCAGGCTTCCGGATACAAAGATCTGGATGTCGTGGAAGGAAACAACGTAGCCAGTCTCGCCCGGCCATCTTTTGCTCCATGTTAAATCGGTTAGTGATGCCTTCCATCTGGGCGAGCTCGTAAGCAAGGCGCCGGATATCGGTAGTCGTTAGGCCAAAAAATGCCTTCTCCATGTCCAAAATGTAATTTTTAAGCTTCTCCTCAAATGCTTCATTGATGTCTGGCCTGAAACGTCCCAGCTTCGGACGTCCTGGAGATCGAACAACCTTGTCTCCATGGCGGCGGAGCCGGGTCGACACGCTTTTCGGCTTTTCACCATTTCCTAGAGCAGTCAACGCAGCTTGTAGACTTTCAGTACTATAGCTTGCCTACGTAGTCTTCCTTACGTATTTTCGAGACGATATCTGCAACAGTACACCCGTGACAACACTGAAAGTTGGTGCATCAGTACAAATCAGCGCAGCCCTTATGCGTATCATAATATGCGAGGGGAGAGGCAGTATCATCCTGTACTTGGGTGAAGGTGATAGCTCTCACCAGTCTGCATCACGTCATGCATTATTTTATTAGTAAAAAGACCATACTTTGAAGCGGGGGAGGGGGAAACAGTGACTGACCTTCTACCCCTCGGTCAGTTTTGTCATAGGTACTTTCGCTCCACTGCAAACCAAGCACCAATTCTAACTCTTGACTTCCGGAATGCATACATGCAAGGATGTTTTTTTTATTTGCATGAATGTGGGGTAAGGCGCCCATCTAAGTGCGGTCAAAACGCCCACTGGGCGCTGTACCCCAACCCTGGGGGTGGGCGCTTTGTCTGCAGGCGCCATTTGCAATTATTTCAAACGTATCGGGATGACGAGACAATCACGACGCAAATAGATCATACCATACGAATGCTCTTACACAAGGCTTTTTGCCACCATATGTTGCTATGCGTAAGCTAACGGCCAGGTACACACAAACGTAATCTTAATGTCTGTATACGTACAGACATTAAGATTACGTACGAAAACGTACATCGCTTCGCCGTAACTAGCTCGAACTCACCAGGTGCGCCAAAATCCACCCCGTCGCCTTTCCGAAAGGCTTCTGCTTACCAAGAATTCTAAAATGGGGTTACGTCGTTTAGTTTCGCCGCTAGATGGTGGTGGGCGCTTTACCCAAGTGGGCTCCTTACCCCACTCTCCCCTATAGATCAAAATACTGGGTTAAATCCGCTGAGAGATCCATATTTGGGAAAAAGGCAAGCTTATACGGCCCTCGGCTCGGCTCCCTTCCCCTAGCCACTTACATTGATCTATGCCCCTGGGAACATGCACAAGATAACATGAATGCGACGAAAATAGGCCAGTCTCCACGAGCGTCTGGAACCCATATTTGATGGTGATGAGTAATGCTTCGCAGCGCCTGGGAAACGTTTTGCGGCGTTTACTTTGTGGCCGAGGCACGTCACCACCGACCCACGACGTGCCAGCTGATGAAACTACCGGCCCAGCAGCCGACCGCCGATGTTCTCTCAAGGTCAAAATGGCACGATCTGAATGCCCAATTTCTCAATGCAACCTGCTGCAACAAAGTCTGCGCTCATCCGCATGGGGGAAGGAGGAGCTCAGAAAGTGTGAGCGCGGGGAAAGGTCTCATGGCCGAAGGTTTCCGAAAATTGTTTCCGAGAGTTCGACCAGAAGCGCAGATCTTTCACTGCCATGGGCATGATGTTAAAATAGATTCATAATCCCCTGCCTCCCCGACTGGTGCACTTACGTCCGCACCCGCAAACCAATGTACCCAGTGTACTCTGCACTAGACTTCAATGCTAACAGCGTATCATGATCTTCGCCGGGTCGTCTCCCCGATGTCGCGTCCTTTGTGCGCCTCTGCGCTGCGTGGGCGTGCACGTGCGTACCGCGTGGTCGCCGAACTCCGCAGGGGCGGGGCACCAGTGGACGCTAACTTCCGACAGATGTCGGTAGTGGACAGCCTCCAGCTCCAGGCAATAATCGCGAACAGGCCGCCAGCGCCACCTGCGGAGCGCTCTGGAACTAACTGATTCGCCCAATCGTGGGCTAAGCAGGCCTAAGTAGCATGTGTGCAGGACTTCTTTGGAGTGGTTAAGACCAGAGCCGTTTTGGTGTTATTTCTTTTCATAGAACAACACAGTGCTCAGGTAAAAATTATCCGAAGTTGGTTGGACCGCCCCCTCCATCCCTACCGGTCTTCTGAGTTCCCACACATGCTAAATGTATTCGTTATTTTGCATAGCTTTGCATTCGCTCTCTGACCCTCGTAAAAACCGTTCCAGCCCTCTCCTTCTTTACCCTGTTTTCCCGGCATCAGCAATACGTTTGACGATAAAAAATGGTCGAAAGTGTCGAAATCGAAACAAATGCCGCAAATGAAAAAGCCACGTGTGTCCATAATGTTAACAACGCATTAGTTTGCGAAATGATTGATATGCGTTTTCTTACATTTTCCGGGTCTCGCGGATTCGCATAAAATCGGGTCAGCATTATGACCATCCATGCAAACTAAAGTCCTTGCCAACAGTAAGCATGCGAAACAGCCGTTTGAGCCCCTGCAGTTTAAAGTAAGCCACATGGGCGAAATCTGGTGTCGGAAATAACTTTTCGTACCTTCTTTTCACAAACGAATAAAGAAACGAATCCAAATAGAAACTCTGCCGACGCACCATAGAATGGCGCATTTCAGGCCTGATTTTTCATGTTGACTTCTACTCTCAGGTAATTAACGAAGATTTTTGCACGGATTCGCGGGGTATGGAGTAAGGGTTTTCTCGGTGTGTTAACATGTATAGTGGATAACATCCACGACTTCCTAAGGGTTTCCGTGTTTATCTCGTAAACGAAGCAGAGCAAGCACATAGTGCGTTATTTAAGAAAAAGAAAGAACATGGGTTGGAAACCTTTGTATATACTGTCCTTCCAAAATCCAGTCCCAACAGCGGTGCGTTTGAAAACGATGCAGTCATTTTGCAACTAGAGTGGTGAAACTTATCATGAAGGCTCACATCAAGGCCTTTAACCCCATTAGCAGAGGTGAACTTTCGTGCAAATATTTGGATGGGGAGGGGGCGAAGAGGGGCGCGACAAGCCAGCCTCTCCCAGATTTGGGTTCATCCCCTTTTATTTTGAGTTTATCTATCTATCCCACTTTACTTGAAAATCTATCTATCTATCTATCTACCTGTCTATCTATCTATCTACATATCCATCTATCTATCTGTCTATCTATCTATCTATCTATCTATCTATCTATCTATCTATCTATCTATCTATCTATCTATCTATATCCTTCTTTATCACTCTCTCCCCATCTCTCCGTCTTTATACACACACACACACACACACACACACACACACACACAATATATATATATATATGTATATATATACAAATATATATATATATGTAGAAAGAGAGAGAAAGAGAGAGAGAGGAAGACAGGGAGAGAGGAAAAGATGATAGATAGCTAGATAAATAGATAGAACGATAGATACATGGACAGATAGATGAAAAGACAGACAGACAGGTAGATAGATAGATAGACAGATAGATAGATAAATAGACAGACTGTCAGATATAATGATAGACAGATAGACAGATTTATATATATATATAGATATACACGATATATGATTCTTGCCTTTATGTTTCCTCCCAAGACATTTTTACCTGCAGTTTTGTTTTAAGATTTATTTTCTAACAAACAACGTTGGTAGGGCCTAAAAAACATTCGTAGGACTCAGATCAATAATATTAGGCCCCTAGCGCCACCAGGCCTTTAGAAACCGACAGCCGTAAGCAGTCCGCCCGATTCACAAAAAGATCCGTCGCTATTTGTCTTCTAAATTGGTTAGATCATTTCATGCTTTATCCTTTACTTTCCGACTGTCTCTTATCCATTGCGGCCGTTCTTTTCGTAATTATTACCGTTGGTAATTATTACCTTCCTAATATTCACAATGCGTTCCGGCACTGTAAATATTAGCACTCCGCCTCTACTCTTCAGGAGCAGGGCTTGCCGCAAGGCAGTGTACTTTCTCCTACCTTATTTCTTCCTATGACTAATGACGCTGCGGGCGAGCTCCCAACAGTACATCCTGACCTCGAATACTCTCTCGATGCCGACGATATAGTGGTGTGGTTGTGTGGTTCACGCACTCTTGCGTCGACCGCGCAAATTCCTTCGTGCAGCGTTCGCTTGATTGTATCCATGAATGGTGAAACCGTTGTGGGGGGGAAAGGTTACATATTTCAGTTACTAAATCAGCCACGATATTTTTTCGCATTTTACACGTAATATACAACCTGTAACCCCGTCGCAACTCAGAGGCAATGATACCCCCATCCGCACTCAGTTCAAATATTTGGTTATCACATCAGACCGTAAACTTGCTTAACGCACACGTTGCCGACATACCACAACGTTGTCTTCGCCGACTTAATATTTTAACGATATATTTCTGGCCAGGACTGGGGCGCTGATAGGCACACAGTCCTACGTCTCTATATAGCAATTCAACCAATCCTAGAATACAATGCATTTCTTTTTGACTATATCTGTTCTTCCCTTGCTTAGGTTCTTGAGGCCGTCCAGAACCGAGCACTTCGAGTCATCACTGGTGCCTTTGTAAGGTCCCCGTGCGAGAACCCCGGGCCGACGTCGATATTCCTTCTTTTACCCATAGGCGCACATTGCACCTCATGAAATACTCCATCCGAGTACGCAAACCACCCACAATCATCCATCACACCACATCCTGACTCGCACCCGACGCCGACCACGACTGAACACATACACCATCGCGCAACAGCTAAAAACGTCAGAAACACCCTGGACTTCCCTCAAATTCCTCATCACCTGACTTCTGGCAACCATTGGACATATTGTAAATTTGATATTAGATACCTCCTAACCGTGAAGAAAATTTCATCACCCCTGCAGGAACACTCCAAACAGTCATCGAATTTAGAGCACAGTTCCTGGACTACATCTTCTCGTGCATTGATGGCTTCCGTACCATTCAGACTGCGGGAGCGGCATTCATAGGAGACCGGAACCGCCTCTCCATTCGGCTATCGAGATTCCATTCCTTTTTTAGCGCGGAAATATGGGCTTTGCTGGCTGCCGTGAGCCACATCAAACGGATAAATGACAGCGAGCTGTCAGTTGCAAGATCTCACAATCAACATTCCAGTCACTGCATCGACTACACAATGTCACACACCCAGGCATCCACGCGCTCGTACAGACACACAACACAGTCTCTGACATCACTCACCTCATTCTCCTGTGGGTGCCGGGGCACGGCTGCATCCCTGGGAACGAGACAGATGATGCGTGGGCTTAGCAGACACAGGATTTACCCGACCACGACGACGACCTAGTACCTTACACAGACTTACTTGCACTCGCCACCTCAAAATTTTAAACAACACATACATAGACATTGGGATGCTCACGCTCACTTCCATATGCACCCTATTAAATCGGGTTTTACTCTTTGGGAAACTTCCAACTAAAACACTCGACACAGGGAAGTTGCTCTGTTCCGCCTCCGCATCGATCACACCCGCCTCACGCATTCATGCATCTTTGATGGACTCGGACCCACTCAATTCCACGCATGCCATGCACGTTTCAACATCGAACATTTCCTCATACACTGCCCAAGATATGCTGGACACCGACTCCCTCTCACCGCCTGTGTGAGATAAGCAGATCCCAGGGGCTGCCTGCTCTGCTAGGTAATGGACATCCTGATCTGCTTAAGCTCGTTTTGTCTATTTTTCGAAAAAAACGGACTTAATTGGTATCATGTAGTTTCACCTCGTATCTCATACAAATAGAACATTATCACGAAATACAGGACAACACGAAAATCAGTCCGCAAGGAAAACCAGTCCCATGAACATTGGGAAATGATAAATCGTTGTAACAAATAATATCAATTAAAAGGCAATAAATTCAATAACTAAGTTACGAAAGGTATCAAAAGTTAGACGGTAAAAGGTATCACAAGTAATTTTAATACAAACACTTCTACAAACTCTGTAATGAGCACCCTGAATTGGATTAAACAAAATGGGTTGAATCAGTTCCATTACTTGTACCTGCAAACAGAGCACTATCACGAAATGCAGTACACAAACAATATGGAAACGGAAAACCGCCCTGCTAAAAATCAAATACAATTTTTTTTCGCACATTCTGGTTTCGTGCGATGTTTTTCCCCAAATGCCACAACATACAACGCATAGTGCCATAACACATAGCAAGTTGAATGTCAGTGGAGCCAAGGGGCCCCTGTGGCGGCGCGCCATTGCTGGCTGAGCCAAGGGGTCTCCTATTGCGGAAATGAAGCTGACGTCCGACTGTGTGGGTTCAACGGAGCCAAGAGGTCCGATTACAACGCCCTTGGGCGTGACGAGTCGTCATATTTTCATGCTGTCTTCTGGCTCTTGTGTTTATTTGGACCTCTGCTGCGGTGACGATGTTGATATCCACGCAGTGCACACCCAAACATCACCTACAACCGCTAGGTATTGTATACTGTGTGCCTGTTTTGCCAGTGCATCTCTTTTCAGATCTCTAACATCCAGGCGTGGTCTCCGGTAACATCATCAAAATAATCATTCCGGCGCATTTCCCGCTGATTCGGCTTTTCTCCCTTCTCTTTTGCAAACCAGACATCTTTGAAATGGCCTAAAGTAACTTTTCCTTAAACGTCAATTGATTTAACGTAGCTTTCTCTCCAGGCAATGACTCTAAGGTCAGCCTGATGTAATAAAAAGAGAACGATCTTATCTTAACGCGCGGTTGGCCGGGTAAACCGGATGACATCAGGAGAAAAGCAAGGCTTTTGGACGCTGTCCAAACGTTTCTCTAGGACGTCAACGTGTACCTCCGTGTCAGGACCGGCGTATCTGGAGTCGTCGTCGAAGCTGTCTGACGGCCAGCGCCACCTCTTCTCATCCGTCGGTGCTGGAATCGCCGTCGACCTCCCGCACGGCATCGTCGCCGCTGACCGCGAACCGCCTCCAGGACCCCGCGCCGTCTGCGCTTCCGGCCTCAGGCTGACGCCCGTAACACCGCCGGAACTGTCCTCCGCTGTACAGAGGGTGTTCGGATCGAGAGCGGTTGGCTTGGATCTGGTTTCATGCTTGCTGTGCGGCACAGCCTGCCTGCAATTGGACCAATGTTGCCATGTACTTTCAACTGCTCTATTCGTATCACTGAACAAATCTCGTGCTCCCACAGACCGCAACAGCTACAGGACTATTTTATTTCTATCTGTCCTCCCCGACATTTCTGAAAAGCTCGTCTGCAACCGCGTTTAATCGAGCTCGACTGGACTGCTGAGCTGCGCACAGTATGCCAACAGGTCGCACCATTCAACCAAGGACGCAGTGGTCGATGTGGTCGAACGGGCTGTCGGCAACGACAAGGCGAAGGCTCGTTGCTGACTGCGACTGATCTCTTGAATGTTTAATCGATGCTTAGCGACAGTTTCGATCACGAGATACCTAGTACGGAGCTGCAGTAATACGGGGTCTGCTCTGATTCGGTTCCGGCGCTGTCTAAAAGGTCGGAGGCAGGTGGTGCGGGGTGGTGGGCTGATTCTTCCGGTGAACCACGGGGATCGAGGACCGGAACCGTGGTTTTCGTACTGCTCATGAATGACTTCGTTTGAATTCGCCCTCATAATTTGACTGCCTTTTTGACGCGCAGACGCGTCATCTCTTCTCTGATGACACTCAGATTTTCGATCATGCTCTTCCTGATGAGCAAAATCTTAAGCAGCGGCTTGACCAATTGCTAGCTGAACTGCAGACCTGTTTTCATACCAAGTCAGTCAAATTGGACTATGAAAGAAGGGAGTTCATCCTGGTTTGAACTAGACTGTCAGAAACGCCCACAATTTTTTGACAACAGTGGCATACAAGGGGTTGTATCTCAGAGTCTCAAAATTCTGGAAGTCGTCATGGACCAACTCTGTCATGAGACGAGCTTGTGTGGAGAGTCTTCAAAAGGTGTAGCGGATTTCCTTTCCCATTTTATCGCTCTCCACAGCACTTTACCAAAAAGAAATTCTCGTTTTCATTATTCAGGCTCATGCGTTCCCCCTTGTCACTCATTGTCTCGCGATGCGGGATGGTACGGCCGGAATCGCCTTAAAAGCTTGAAAAAGACCAGATGCTGCGCTGCTAAAATGGTCACGGGCATCAAGCAGAGCCAGCCCGTCGCTCCGATATTCTGCTCTCCAAGATGGCCGCTGACTGAGGAGTTGCTCAGGCAGAGAGACCTGGTAAACGTACACAAAGCTCCAAACGATGGCAGCGCCCCAGCTTTTGTCCGTCTGCTGTCTTGGTGCGCGAGAACCGCTCGACCGCGGTCGGGGGTCCGCATCTGCCGAGGTGCAGACTGGTGACCTCGCAGAGGGTTTCTGAGCACCGGGCGGCGGCCGCGTGGAACCGCCTGCCTCGGACTGTGATCTCAGCATCGAACGCGTCATGTTTGAAACATCTTCTGTGATAATGCACTCATTAGTGTTTTTCATTTGCCTTTGTTATCGCTACTGACATAAACATTTAAAATAGCTTCTTCCCCTGGAAAGATGTTTAAATACACAAACCGAAACTGAATCTAATCAATCTCCAGTATATCAGTACGCAAAAACGCAAAAAGCGCGAAATCGATCAAATATTGACATTCGACGTGATATATGTCCTAGAATATAACGTTGAAGTCCAAATGTCAAATACTCGGTGTCGCATAACCGCCGGCAATCGATTACCATTCGAATTTGCCGAGAAGTTACTGAGTCAGGACATTGGACGTCCCCCATCAAATGCAAGATGACGACCCCAACATATGTGGCAAAAAATGGCACCTGGCAACTGGGGGATACCCTCTTTCTCCCTTCTAGTCGAGTCTCCCGAAAGATGGGAATGGGTCCCCTCGACTGACGTGTGTTTACCGTATAAATTTAAGAAATAAGGTGGAAACTACTGAGGCAATACTCGGTGGTACTAAGGCCAGTTGGATATTGAGCCGCATAAACGATCAGTTTGCGAGTGGAACTCAGATGATTCGAAGTCCCAGACAAGTGTCATTATTTGGCGAAAGGCTAAAAAAGGGTGGCAACCATAGGCTAGCTTGTAATGGACATAAGCGAAATGTTAGGCATCGTCCAGACATCTGTTTCAGTTCGTGGACGGCTCTGCTCTTGTTTGAAAACGTCCATTCATTGTTACCCACGGCACGGGGCTGAATAAAATAGAATGAAGTAGACAACAATAAAAGGAAATGCAATTTCGACGCTACCATCAAAGTAAACTGCGCCTTTTTAGGTCGCGTGAGGAAATGGCCAACACGAGACAGTGAGAATAAGAACCAGTTCCGCAATAAAGAATTACGGGCGTAGTTCTCACCTGGTATACCTCATAGAGATCACGTATCACTTTCAAATGACTTGCCGAACCGTCATCGAAGCAAATACGATTAATACAGGGTTTTTATATTTTATATAACATGGGATAATAAGACTGACAAGGACCCAGGTCGGAACAATAGCTAAGTGTTCGTCCGAAAATCATCGAGACCTCAGTTGGCAATTCATACCTTTTGCCTTCGTGTCGGAGAGCCAGCTTAACGATTTGAAAAGAACAAATCTGCTTTGAATGGTCCATCGGCAGATTTTCAACCGCTGTTCCCTTACGCCATCCTATTTTAGTACACTGTCCGGTTTGGCGGGCTGACGGATGCTGGCGTCGTCGTGGCCAGTAAATTGTTCTCAACTTATGCCGTCTCCTGTCTGAGACCGTTGACGTTTTTGAAAAACGACCTCCACTTCCCCGGCTCGTTTTTTGCCGCTCTGTACAAATTTTCTGTCGTCGTGCGGATAAAGCATCACCTCGGTGTAACGCATGCTGGAGATACTTCAGCATGCAGGGGTTTGGGGTGCGCTCAGATTTGGAGATGGTAAAAGCAACTCTAAAAATTTTGATGTGTTTTCGACACCAGCGAGTGCAGTTATTCTTGCAAGTGGAGCCATTGCCCAGCAGGACGTCCATTGACATGTCTTGGGCTGTCGCGCTACGTCAGACATCACTTCGCGGAACCTGACGCCACCCGTCCATCCGGCAGAGCAACTGAACGCGCAAAACAAAGCGCCCTCCGCCCCGCCGGCGACAGTGATTGACGCCACCCTGAGGAGAGGACCTCCGAAAGTTGCGACACGGCGTCCGGCCGGGTGACAGGCCGTCTCGTTCGACACGAATCGACGGCACACACCGCGGTGGTCCCGCCTGTCAGCGACGTTTGTCTGTTTACGTGTCCGGCTCCTGTGACGATGCGCGCCGCCTCCGGGCCGATGGCGCCTCAGGGAGGCGCAACTGGCCGGCCGTGGATCCGGTATACAGAGGGCGGCGCGGGGCGGCCTGCTCCGGTCAGAGCCAGGCGTCAGTCGGCGATCATCGCCTTCGAGTGAGACGCTCCTCCGGCTGTTCTGAAGCGCTCTCAGGTGAAACGCTCCTTCTGCCTTCTTGAAGGATCTTAGGTGAGCCGCTCCTTCTGTCGTGTTGAGGGGCATTCAGGTGAGCCGCTCTGTCTGCTTCGTTGGACACTCAGATGACTCGTTCCTCCTGCGGTGATGAAGGACACTCAGGGGACTCGTTCCTTCTGTTGTGATGAACGGCACTCAGGTGAGCCGGTCCTCCTGTTGTGTTGACGGGATTCAGGCGGCCACCCCTCCTGCTGTGATAAAGGAGCTCAGGTGAGCCACTCCTCCTGCTGTATTGAAGGGACTTAGGTGAGTGGTTCCTCCTGCTGTGTTGACGGGGACCTGGGTGAGGCGCCTCTCCTGTTGTGTTGGAAGCGACCCAGGTTGGACGCTCGTCCTGTTGTGTCGAAGGGAACTCAGAAGGAGGCTCCTCCTGTTTTGCTGCAAGGATGTAAGGTAAGACGCCCCTCATGTTGTGTGGAAGGGGACCCAAATGAACAATTCCTTCTTGGGGTGCATCGTGAGGTTGTCCTCTGACGGTCTGCTGTCAGGGGCGGACGTGTAGACAAGTAACATCAAGGTCTTCTTGACGGTCCTTTGCCGCCTGCCGCAGACCGCTGTTGCTTGAAAGACTGCTTTGCTGTAAGCGTGTTAAATGTGTTGACTGATTACATGAATAAATGACAGCCTGACGATAGGGCTAACTTTCAATAAATAGTCCAATAAATGTAATTTTCCAAGAAGGGGCTTGTCCCATCATCCCAGTTAACTGGTGTTGTCACTGGGTTCATCGTCATCCAGTGTCTGCGTGTTTCACAGACGTCGGATTTGCGGCCGACCCAGCATGGCTTTAAACGCAGTGAAGGATGTCGCCAAGTTCATCAACGGCAAAGCACCTGATGGCGTCCACATCGACAACGCACTGTTCCGGCTGCATTATCGAGTGACGACCACCATCTTTCTGGGTGAGCTGACCTCGCAAAACAAATCAGAATGACTCTGTGTATCTCGCAAACATAACGCCTGCCGCCAGGGCTCTTCGGCAGATTGGTCGCTTCCTGCGTTGGCTGAAACTTGTGCACTTACGGTGTTGATTTCATCTGCTAGGAAAAGTTCGATTACGGGGAGGAGGAGGCATGGGTGTGATCTCTGCGGGGACTGCGGGGGACATGTCCCACGCAGTTTTCCATAGGTCGTGATTTGTCCCCCATAATTTGTAAAGTATCGAATGGGTATGTCCCATTGGCAACACAATTTCTTGAACTTCGAAATCTATCAAAAGGGATTTCAACCGTAGTTTATCATGCAACGCCCGAGAAAAGTGATTCCTACCCCCGCCCTACCCATTCATGGTGGACTGCAGTCAGCTTGGTCCCACCTCCTCCCCCCAGTTTCTGAACAGTGGCTACCCCCATGGAAGGAGGGGAAACTCCTGCAGATCGGATGTGCTTTTAATGAATATCGGTTCACTACAAAAACAACTCAGTTGTTATCTCCTGACTATTGAAAACAACTGCAGCGTCCTTAAGCGATGCCTGAGGCTTAGAAACAGACCAAATTTTATACTGCGCCCTGAAGGCGGTAGTCATATTCCGGCTCTAGCTGAACATGTCCCGATTTGTTATGCGTGCCAACTGAAGGCTGCCTCACCTCGCACAGACGGGTTTCTTTCGGCAAGTTTTGGAGGCACAGTCGTTAGGTCCGGCTCACGCAGATAGTCGCGTGAGAATAATCTTTTAAATAGCCAGGAGCGGAGGAGCGTCCAATAAGTGTGCGTGCTGAAGGGGAGGGAGTGCCGAGGACGTTTTCCCCATACGAGTAATGCTGAATTTAAGAAAAAGTGGAGCTATGGTCCTCCGCCACCTCGTTCCTGGGCCTGTGTCGGAAGACAACTGGCAGCAGACGCCGTGTCTGTCCCGATCGTCGGGCCCGCGGGGGACCGCCCCGGTCATCCGAGGACCGCCGGCAGCTGACGGCGGGCGGCCGGGCTCTGCCGACAGCGTCCTCGGCCCTGCTGGCCACCACGGGTCTGTTCGGCAAGCCCGTCAACTGCCACCACGCCGACCCGGACCGCATCTCCAACGACGTCGTCGACACCTACTGCTGGGTCACGTCCACCTACACGCTGCCGCACCAGCTGGCCAAGTCCGACCAGTACCCGTTCAGTGAGTATCCGCCGGCGCCGGCCGCTGCATTTGAGACAGTCCTAGGCAGGCACATAGCCAGGATTTTCCTCGGGAAGGGGACAAATGTCAGATTTTGTCATGTGCCAGTGGCGATGACGAAACTGATCGGAAAAACGGCAATTTTATGTAATTTACCTGATATTGAACGAACGGGAAAACTTTTAATGTTTGCTTTTGCGACATACATATGATCACTATTACGTACTCCTGCAAAATCGCGATATATCTAGTGCAGACCGTGCCCCCTGGACGCAGCCAGGGGGGGGGGGGGCATGGTCCCCATTCCCCCTGGCTACGTCCCTGGTCCTGGGTCCTTGGGACTCGGCGGCTTAATCCAGCAGCCGGCTGTTCAGCAGTCGCGGGTCTCCGATGGTGGAGAGGTTCGGATGGCCAGCTCTCAGTCCCGATGGCCAAAAGGCACGAGATGCTTCACAAATCCCACTGGCTTAACTGAGTGGGTGGGTAGTACATTAACGAGGCTGACAGCAATGGCATGTCCAGTCAAATACCCTGGCATATCCATGCGCATGCTTTTGGGTGTTGATCTGTGCTGCAAGACTGACAAAAAAAGTTCTTGGTATTTTGCCACAGACCCACTGGTGTTCAAACGCCCTGGTAACGTAAGAAAAACCTTAATTCAATTTCCGAGCCACCGGCATCTGTTGGATACGCAACAATTCTTTACAATGGGAGATGAAAAACACCTTGACTTAAAAACTACATCTAATTAGGTTTCCTTTCGCAATGTTGCAATTCATCTCAGACATAGACAGAGAATATTATCTTCTCCCGCATCCAGAACTTCATGTTTTTTGTATGTACTGTGCTTTTGCATAATTAAAGTTTAGTAGAGACAGACTAAAAGAGACTTTCCATTTGCATCTTCTCTCATTACATCCAGCGCATATTTGTTATCTCTTGGCAAATATACAAAAACCCTCACGCGCTGATTTCACACACCAGTCGCGGGGTCCATAAGTCAAAGTCAACGGAATAATATGGCCATTGTATAACGTTTTTATATGGTCAATATATAGCGTTTTTTACCCACCATTGTCGCGAGAGGGGGTTGCCTACACCATGAAACAAACAACTTTTTGTGGATACTTTTGGACATTTGTTGTAGGTCAGTGTTTTGTAATCTGTTTAGCTCCCCCCCCCACAAAAAAGGACCGTCTAGGTCTCGCACTTTGTCTGACCTGCCAACACTGTTTGTGCCGCATGTTTTACAGATATTGATTAAAAGCAGTAGCTGTGCCTGCACACGCAACTAATTTACGTAGCCTTAGTCCCCATATCCTCATAATTTACATTGTCAATTTCCAGTGCGTAGATTGCGCTTTCAAACACAAGTGGCATATTTCAAAACCATGCGATATTTTGGGGGTATAAACAAGGGAAACATATGAATGATATAAATGATGCAAGATAAATTTTGAGGAAGGAAGGATACATTAAAAATCGTTGAGGACGATGCTTAATTGGTATCACTGCGAATAGATCTCTTGCTTTCGTAAGAGACTGTACGCCATTTGTACTAACCCTTTCAGTGGTCATGAAATCCCAAACATTTCGCTTGGCGTTGTCTTGTACAATAATTTAAAATTGAGATTAGCGAAGTGTACATCCATAGCGGAGACTGCGGTTGTTAAGTACAAGAAAAGGTTGATACAACAATTTTTTCCCGCCGAAGTAAGGCTTGGATTGTCACAAAAACAACGTATATTGCTTCCAGTACCCTCTGCTTCTGTCACTGTCGTTTCACCAACAGACGACGCATAATCGCGGAGAGATGAAGGGTGGTTAAAATTCCGGAGATGAAGTAAGTTTTAATCCTTACATTTTGTCTTGTTTTTTCGTCTTTCACCTGCCGTTGCTTATTTATTTTTGTAAACTGCAGTTACCTTAGACTTTTTTCTTCGTAATTCCGAATTATTTCGACTTTTGGTGCGATGACATGATCGTCATGTTACGCAATATGTTCGGACAGGCCGCGGAAGTCTCATAGGACACGCTGATGCAGGCTACATCAGCCACGGATCCACTTCTTCAGATTTCAGTTACTTCGCCTTTATGGGGCCCAAAATTTGGATTTTTGGGTCCCAGCCCTTCTGGCTGCGTCACCGCTACCATCCGCAGTTTAAAAGAGATGGTGTCAAAGAACCGTAGATACTGCGTATAAACATCTCATAGTCGGAATCCATGGTACAGATAGCCATGACACGTATTTATGACACAATTATTTTTCGGGCAATATCTAACGCTTCGTTGTAGTTACCATTTCTCTACGCAACGAAGACGGCACAAACGTCTACCACTACCTTAATGCCAATGCTGTTGTACGTTGGAGTGACGTACATTGAACAATGCTCAGCTCCTCCCTTTGGCTTGTAATAGCTCTCAGAGCGTGAAAGCTTTGTAAAAATCATCATCTTTTTGGCTTCTGGATTAATTTAGGAATGATTTAAAGCCTTTCTCACTAGATAATGCCGCTGTTCGGGATTTTTTCTTTTTGAAAAAGATGAAAACCAATGCAAAAATTAAAGAAAAACTTCGCTTGCACAATTCGTAGCATGCTTCTTCAAACCCATCGCTGTGCCATGGTCCACAAATTTACCTCAACTCTGGCATGGCTATGTTCGTCAGATTTGAGCTTTACTAATTTTGAGTTTAATATTTAATTTAATTACTAATTGAGCTTTACTAAGGCACCAGTCTCCTCTTCTACTAGCAATTACGAGCCATTGTATCGATACATCCCTTCCTCTGCAACAACCTACCCCAGCCATGGCGTAATATGATGCAAGAAATGTTGTGCTACATTTCGCATTCTACAAGAAAACAGAAAAGGTTTCCCCCAAAAAAGTAATTGCCGTTGCCGGTTCTCGAAGTACCAGGCGTTATTTAGGCATAGAGCTGTTTCCCCGTCTTTTCAAACAAGTGAGATATTGCGCATTTCCGAAATTTTGTACCAAGTAACCCTGGTCTCCCCTATGGGCTGACCCAACAGTATCTATGGCCCTAGGCAGACCTATTCACGACCGCGAACTGAAAGGAAACACGAAGACAGGGATGGAATTTACTGCAGCCTGTTGCAGCATCACGCTTTTGTGTCACCATCCAATGCCCACATCACATTTTAGTTCTCAGTCATCGACGGGCACATGTCCCCCAGCTGGCTTTGAACTTTCCATCCCTAAATAAAGGCACTCCAAATAAACACCAATTACATTGCAGTTTTTCCAAAGAATGGTTGTAACAATCATTACCCACGTGCCTTTTTTCTGCAAAGAATGCCGAGCATTCTGTACGTCGAGGATATTAGAGCCGGCTAGAACTAATTGGTGGCCTACCACAATTCTCTAGTAACAATACTGACGTGCATTAAACCAGTACAACTTTAGAATCACAGGTATGCCTTTGACGTGGCTTTGACGACGTCTCGTTAAATAATCGTTGTCAGACATCGAGTAGCGGTGGCCTCGACATTATTTTTATCTTGTCAACATATTCCATTGCTTGTTTAAACGGGTAAGTTATCGTACTGTCACGGCTTCATACATTCAGTGTTCTGCCCTGGGCTATAATATGATTGCGTCATAGATAAAATTTGTTTTAAGCAAATCCTAATGCTATCGACGTCATTATGCAACAGTATTCCATGTTATCTGGTTTAAATTAGAATAATATAGGCTGAAACATTTTACGTAATGTAATGATTTTATGTCCAATGATTTAATGTCCAAATTTCATCAAGTATGTTTGATGTTGTTGAGGATAAGTGATATCAGACATCGATGTTCGTTTGAAGTTTGCGTTCTTTTCAGGACACTGAGAATATACCAGTGAACTTTCATGTGCTACACATGACCTATTATTACGCATAGCATTTTATCGTTTTTTTCGCAGTTTTTATCTTAAACCAAACCAGCGAAACTTTCATGTCGACTTGATCAAAATGCCAAAAAATTACGGATGGTGTGATCTCAACTGATAGTGTTACCAAAATGCTTTTCCACGGTCTGGGAAATCAAGATAAAATCTCAGCATGCTCTTCTTTCATTCTGTGCATCTGCAACCCGCCTGCTTTAGATCTGCAGTCCGCTTGTGCTCTTCCTCACATTCCCAGTTCCGCAGTAGTAGCGATATGTGCAGTATTCATTAAATGCCAAGGAATCTTATCGACGTTGTTGGTGCGTTGTCTTCCCTATCCTGATTCAGTCCAGGCAATGCACTCTATGGCACTGCACAGTGTACACAACAAAACTCTGTCGGTGTCTCAGCGACGTGATCGTAACTCCAAACAGATTGCTTTTACCGGGGCAGATTGAATCATTTCATCGTCATGCATGGCACGATGTAACCGATCTGGATGAACTTCATTAGGTGCTTGAAAGTGACTGAAGTAAAGAAACTAAATTAAGCTCAAGCCAGGAGGCTGAAAGAAATAGTGAGTTGAAGCTGATGCAAAGTATTGGATGGAAATACTGCAAATAGAAGTAAGGGTGGTTTTCAGTTATCTCGGGTGTAATACAGCCACGATGTTTCGTTCCTATGTTACGGAACTTCTGGAACTTCCTGCTGTTGTATCGGCCACAGACAAGTGCCTGATGTTGAAAACATTTGCCGTGCTAGGCAGAGGCTAATGCCATTCACCAGATACTCCTTTTTATTTGGGTGACGGAGACGGAGATCAGCAATGGGAACTGTTCGTGAGAACATGTATGTTTCCGATCGTCGAAGTCGCCACATCGATTACCACTGATGTCGCGGTTTCAGGAGGAGCGATGGTCCGTAGTCCGTTACCTGCAGCTCCAGTAACAGGGATGTTCATTTCCAGCGTCACGTCGACGTCCCGATTCCAGATGTGTCCGTAGAAAATGAAGGAAGAGAAAGTGGAGCGAGCAGCGCTCACCTCAGTGCGGCTGGCCGTGCTGATCTTCTCCTTCGTCTGTCTGGGCTTCATCGTGCAAGAGAGGTGCAGCAAGTACATGCAGAGCGCTGTGGTGCAGCGGCGGTACTTCGAGACCACACAGGAGCCTTGGTTCGAGACGGCAATCTGCTTCGGTCCACGCTTTCCCAGCGATACAGCCAAAGAATACGTGAAAACAAACCGCGGCTCCGTTCACTCTGCGACTGACAATGGCACGACTGCGCATCCCGGGCAAGAATCTCGCGACCAGCTGGCAGAAGAAGCGACGATGTCGGTGAACAGCGTGAGGAGCCATCGAAAATTCCTTGGAACGCATTTTAACTGGACGTACGACGTGTTCAGTTTCGCGTCACGGCCCGGTGCAGAGATATATCGGCATTTGTCAAATATCAAACACCGCGTGTCACTGGGAGGAGTGGAACTCAACAACAGCGTGATGCACTCGGATCTTCCGTTTCTTTTTCATTACTCTGTCTGCAGAAATTATTCGTATAGGATCTCCTACAAGAACAGTACAATGGACCTGAAGAAAGTTCCCGGTGATTTTGTTCACGAGATCTCCATGGACAATACAACTCATAAAGCCTTGCTGGAAAGTGGCATTGCCATGTATCTGGACCTATACGTATACCCGAGAGGTGACTTTACAGAGTTTCCGTTGATCGCAGACCACATACCGTACCGGGTGGACCTCAAGACCCACGAGCTGCTCAACGTAGTTGGTGAAAAGACCAAGAAACTGGAGCGCAAAGGTGTCTGGGAATGTAATGCCGACAGGCGTCACTCTTACGTGAACTGCCTGACTTGGTGCTTGATGCGAGGTCTTCTCGACAAAACCCAGTGCATCATGCCTATGATGATACCCTACATCTACAACACGACCGACCAGGTTCCTAACTCCACACTAGCGTCGGCCATAGGAAAACTGGACATGAATTGGAAGAACGTATACCCTAAAGAAGCATCACTGCCATGGATGAGGAAGTACACAGGCTTGAAAATGTGTGGGTCTTCACAGGAATTCTTGGATTGGTTCAAAAAGTTCAGCAAAGTGTTTTTTCCGCGTGGTTTGAGTAAATATCCGCTCTCCCCACAGTGTTCTGAAGAATGTCTACCCGAATGTCGGGAGTATATGGTGTACATAAACGCAGCTGGGGAGAAACTGATCGCCACTTCAGGAGAAGAAAAGGCATCTGGAGGACAAAGTGCATATATCAATGGCGTCACCTTCATTCACTCCACGTCATTGAAAGTGATTAGCGAGCACTGGCTCTACACCTGGAAACAGCTGTTCATCGACATCTCTGGCGTGCTGAGCTTCATGCTGGGCCTCTCGATCATCACTATTCACGACTGGTGTTTCACTCTCAGTCAGTGGGGCCTCGAGAAGGCGCAGCTGATCGCAATTCCAGACGAAGAGGACGACAAAGGAGGCAAGATGGTGCAGACCGCGACGGCGGCCGGCGCCTCCAACGGCGGAATACAGGTGGTGGTGGAGGCGCCGTCCGAGCTTCATTCGGTGGCCGACCAGGCCCAGGCCGAGCTGTGGGAGCTGCCGGGCACCACGCAGGGCACCTGACTCAAGGCGTTCCGCAGCTGCCGCGCCCGCAGAAGTTCCAGCCACTTGTCGAGTGTGAATGAAATTCCACAACGCCAGCCGGAAAACTACCGGCGTGCGAACTGTATGAATGCAGCCGGTGGGGTGATTTCTAGCACGACCCCGCGACAGGAAAAAGGCAGTTTCGGTCGTATGCTGAATGCCGCTTTAGCGGTTATTTCTCGTGCTGGAAGCGCTCCTCTAATCAAAGCATACGAATTGCATGCCCAGCGCTTTGAAGTCGTGTTTCTCTCTGGCGTCCTGCGTCCATGTGGGCCTGATCCTACTCAACCAACTTATGTCCATTATGCCATTGCTGTTAAGGTGTAGGGTATCCGTCACTCTTCAGAATGGGGGGGAACAAAGTGTCTTCTGTACCCTTCACCTCTGTGGCCCTTGTCTGTACGTTCCGATACACATTACTGTTATACGCTTCGTTTTTTTTTAATTCCTTATTTGTTTTCTAGACTATTCTGAAATCTTGGAACAATTTGGCTGAAATCCGAGGAGAGATCAGGATTTGGAAGCAGGGGGGGTCCGGATCAGTCAGTGCGTACTCCCAGTGCGTACGTTGCGGCAACCCTGGCTGCAGAAACGTTGCTTGATCCCAGCTTGTTTGCGTAGTGGAAGCCGAGGAAGCACTCCCAGAATACTACTTTTCTGCATGCTGGGTGTGGCAAGACGAATCTTTAGATTTACAACATGCCCTGCAAATACTGAGTGTCCCAAAAGTAAGGAAACGCCTTTAAAATCGCAGAAACCAGCTTGTATTCAGCACAGACGAATGTAAGACACCTCGTTGCAACCAGAAAACGTGGGAGTTTTGCATGAACATCAATACATTCACATCAGAACAACGGCGGACGCATGATATCAGTTCTGAGTATCACAGCGCAAACACGATAATCGTTTTACCTTGACATGCGCTCCACGGTGCTGCAGGTATGTCTTGATCCTGTTGGTTAACTCCTCAAAGCAGAAAAGCGTTGTACTGACGTATCGTTACGTACGGACAACAGGAACAGAGAGCGGCGCGATGTTGTGGTTTGCATGTGATTGATGCGTCTCATGTTTACTGGTAACGTTGTAACGTTAACGTTGTACCGGTAACGTTGACTGCACAACGTTGCTGCCATAATAGGGTGGTGAACGGCTGAAGGTTTTGTTCGGGAAACATCCAGACGGCAGTCATGGCGGCTGCTGTGGCTCCCGACGGAGCTCGACTGAACTGAATCAAATTGCCAGATTTGGGTCTTTGTAAATTTTTAGCCAATGCCTGCGCATTGCGAAGAAAGGAAAACAAAAACAAAGGAGGTAAAAACGCTAAAACAAAGAGGGCGGTGGCTTTGTCGCTGGGAACTTCTGTGAGAAAGAGTAAGGTGACAAATATTGTTGCAAAGCCACTCTTGGGTTAGGAAAACCGCAAGATGCCAAAATGTACCTTGACTCAACGCGCAAGCCTCGTTTCATATAGCCATTCATGTACGTACAAGACGGTACATATCACATACAGAGGACGATATCTTTCATAGCCGTACTCACCACTAACGCAGATGCCCGCTGTGTGACCTAAAGGCACCTGGCTCGCGTCATCATATTATTCGTTTTATAGCTTTTCGGCCCCTTTCACTTCTATTCTGACAGTACAAAATAAAGTTCCTTTGTTCTCGATACACAGCTGTGTTGTGTACCGGAGCTTTCAGATGTTTCTAGTCACTCGTCTGCGAGCTCACGGTAACTTACGCATGCTTTGAAAAACTAACTTAAATTTTATGTGTGTTCATGAAAATACAAAGGGCGACTGGATTTTAGTTCGTACTTTTCTTTGAGGGATAGACTATTAATTAAGCAGTACGTAAGAAATCTACATCGGCTCTAAGACTAAATGACTTAGCTTAGAGTATGAGGTAACTAACGTGCATAAGCCTCATAATTCCAAGGTCTTACATAGCGTTAACACCACTGTCATTTACATTTAAAAAGGCATCCACCGGAACCTGTTGAGAAACAAAAGCATAGTGATAACTATGACTAGTCCGTGATTACAGTGGTGTGGGTTTTTGGCATGTTGATGAAAACCAAAAGATTTGCTCCGTGGCTGTTACTCCACAGACTGGAAATTGCAAGGATCCTGATGTGAATGCTGAGCGCAGAGCAATGCACGCTGGAAATATACCTATGCAATGGTTTACCCAGGGACGTGAATGTCTGGAAATGACTGGAAGGGCCCAACCGAAACCCCGACAACCTAACCTTCCCCAAATACAGATTTCTCAACGGATTTAGCCCACTTTATGTTGACTAACGGAAATTTACAAGTTTTTTGTTGCTATTCATCAAACGGAAAATTGCATTTGTCACCATGTAAACAGGTATATATATCGATAGAAGATAGAAAGGTAGAGAGATACATCGCTTTAAACTTTCTTCCTTACTTTCTGCCTGTCTCTTGTCCATTGCGGCCGTTCTTTTGGTTGCTATTACTCATTTCTCTTCAAAACCGGCAGAACATATTGGGGGGAGTCCAAACCAACAATGGGTGGACCAGGGCCCTGTCAAAAGAATACAAATCGACACCCTGGCTATGACTCTGCGGCAGAGTTTTCTGCTTGGCGTGGTCATTTTCCTGTTGGCGACCTCGTTTGTGCCACTGTTTTCTATCGATTCAGTTCTTGCAGCCTTCACCTCCAGTCAAACATTCGGCATCAGACTAGACACGAATTAAGGCTCTTCACACCATATTATCTTCTTACACGCACTAAGACTAGATGCACACTGTAATGTGATCCGTTTTTCAACTTCTTCTCAAAAAGTTTTTCCCCTTAGGTGTTTTTACGTATTTTTCGACGTTGATTCCAAACATAACCTCGAATTTACAATTTTCGAAAAAAAAATGATCGCACCGGACGTTCGAAGCTTTTTCGTTTTCCTCAGTTTTGCATGTTTGGCTAGCTCTGACACAAGCTATAGAAGGAAAAAAAGAAAAAATGGACAGTAAGCGAATACACCAATTCTTCATTAATACATTTGTGTTAACATTAATTCTCTATCTTCATCCGTTCGCTGGCAATATTAGTCAAAAAAATTGTCCTTCCGTTGTAGTTCGGCCACTCGGCAACAGGTGGCGCTAGTGTGTCTTGACGGCAGGCCGTCGCTACAGGGGCTTTAATTGTGAAAATGGCGGCTGTGATGGTGGAAAAAATGGACTTACCTGCCAGCAGACGTGTTGGTAGCCCTCTATGGGTACCAATGGGCCAGATAAAAGTACGATTATCCACTGTGGCTGTCAATAAGCGAGACAGAGTCATCTTAGATGCCACCGGCTCACTCGAATCGTACGTAACTATGCTTACCTTCTTACCGACTTACTCACTTATCCGCCCACTCATGTGTATTACCCTTCCATACCTTCTATCACTTCTTCAACGTTCCTGGGATGCTGGCATGTGAATACACTTTTCATGTCTCATGAGGGATCAGAGGGGTAGTACTAATGGCAACCTTTAACGGACAGTTACTAGCCGAGAACATAATGCAACATTTGTTTGCGATGCCATTTTTATTTAAATTATAAGGGCGATGACAGACGTGACCCTGGCAACAACGTGGTGGTGGATCCAGTGGTGGCGGCGACGGAAAACACGGTGGTGGCAATGACGACGGTGATGGCCGCGGTGTCAGGAGCCACGGCAGCCGAGACAGCGACAGCAACGGCGGCGACGGAGGCGTAGGTGACGTTTTACTCTTGCTGGCGGCGGAAGCTGGCTTTGGTGACCTGGCCTGGAAAATGACTCCGGAAAGCTCTCTTGTTTAGAGCATGGCCATCTTGGCGGTCGGTACCAGTGATGGCGGCGGTTGCCTCGGTCATCAGCTTCACTGCGCGCTCCGTCGACTGCGTGTGACAGGGCACACCGGTCTTCAGTGACACTTTAAAGCACCTGTCGAGCTCATACTCGTCCGTCAGTTTTGCAAACGGTGGCTCTATGTCGTTTTTCTGAGCGGCGCGCCTGACGTCGGCCAGCTCGGTGCGTGGAAGTTGATCTCCAGCGCTTTGAAGCTTCGGATCATCCGCCCCGGACGGCGGCGCTGACGGATGGACCTGATCAGGTTGGCCGCTACGGCCCTGGTTGCCTGTCTGCGTCACCTAGTGTCGCGAGGACCACGTTCTCGGGGTGCGCCATGAAGGAGTTTCTGGCCATGCTGCACTGCACGGTGGCCAGCGAGACGCCGCTGATGTGTTGCCGTTGCCGCCGCATTTGGTCGACCAGGCGACCCGGCGCATCCACAACCTCCCACCTGTGCTCGATGCTGATGACCGTCGGCATATAAACACAGACCACGTATCGAGCTAGGGTAGAGCGGCTCTGAGCCGTGTACCACCTGGCCATGCATAATTTGCCGTGCACCTTTTTCGCGACGCCGTTTGCGTCGCCCGTGACCACACTCTTCGCGCACTGATACAACAGTTTCATGTCAGAGTTCATGATGCCCTCTACAGTGTCCGGCAGGTCAGGGAAACCATCACATCGCACACGCTCGAATGTTTCCACAGGCAGAGTGTGTACGGATCCCGCGATGCGCTTGCCTGTCGGGACGGAAAAGGTGGCCGGCCCAGAGGTCTGGCCATCGATCTGACGGAAGAGGGCCCGATATCACAGCTCAGCTTGATGACAAAGGCACGCAACCCTGCTCAGTGGCCGACCGACAATCTCTTCGAACTTAGCCAGCCATCCGCCCCGCGAACCCACAACCTG